>CAUYPK010111889.1:0-18176 GCA_963574355.1 Loris lydekkerianus | reverse complement strand
AGATCTTCTTGGAGTGTTTTGATCTTGTTTTGCACGATCTCAAATCTGTTGGCATAAAAGTAGCACTTCTCCTGTAAAAAATAAACAGATGCCTCCCTTTTTGGCAGTTAATACTTGGGGCAAGTAATACTTGGGCAAGTATTTAAAGTCTCTTGCCGAAACCCAAATGTTTTTTTAAATTTTTTTAATTTTAATTTTTTTTTTTAATTTAATTTTATTTTTTTTTATAGATAAAAATATGCACCATAGATGTTGCCCGGCCCACCACCCTCCCTCCCCCTAAACTTCCCCCCCAAGTCTGACTTTCATCTCCTTTAGTGTCTTTTCTTCTGGAGAGAGGGGGCTGATAAGCAGTTCCTTCATGGAGGCTGGGAGAATAAAGGACCTACACAATCCAGAAGGGTCTGAATAGTCTCATGTTCATTGTGAAGAGAAAGTGAGGAGAACAGCAACAATAGCAATAGCACAAGCTTCTGGGTTCTCTCTTCTCATCTTAACAACCCTTGACCATCTGGACATTGTTAGGGTTGGGTTCAGTTTAGCTTTAATTTATAATTGGGGTTTAGGTTAGAATTAGGATTAGGGTGTCGGTTCTAGTTAGGTTTAGATTTTGAATTGGGATGCTGGTTTAGGTAGAGGTGGTTCAGAGTTAGGGCTGGGAAAGTAGGTTTATGTTGATTTTCCCAGTTAAGGTTAGTATTAATTTATTTTAGAATTAGGGTTAGATTCATTAGGTTGAGACAGCATTTCTCAATCTTGGCACTATTGACATAGATAATCGACAATAGCTAGATAATTCTGTGGGGGGGGTCCTGCACAATTTAGGATGGCTAGTGGCATCTCTGACCACTAGTCACTGATTCTACTAGCATTTGTCTTCTTTCTGCATCACAGGAACTCAGAATATCTCCAGTCTTTGCCAAATTTCTGTGAGGCATAGGGATGGAGTAAAATCATCCCTAGTTGAGAATCACTTAGTTAAAATAAGGTTTAGGGCTAATGTTGCATTATGTTAGAGTTAGGATTAGGGTCTGGAATCAGGTTATATTTAGATCTTCATTCATTTGGACTCAAGATGTTTGTTTATTTTTTGGTTTTGTTTTATTTTTCTTTTCTTTCTTTTCTTTCTTTTTTTTTTTTAGACAGAATATCACTATGTTACCTTTGGGTAGAGTGATATGATGTCATAGCTCACAGCAACCTCAAACTCATGGGTTCAAGAGATACTCTAGACTCAGCCTCCCGAGTAGCTGGGACTACAGGCATCTGCCACCAGGCTCAGCTAGTTTTTCTATTTTTAGTAGAGATGGGGGTCTCGCTTTTGCTCAGGCTGGTCACAAACTCCTGAGCTCAAGCAATCCACCCACCTGGGCCTCCTAGAGTGCTAGGATTACAGGTGTGATCACCACACCTGGCCTGGACTCAAATTTAGATTAGGATTAGTTTACCATCAGAATTGGAAAACTGTTTAGATTTAGAGTTAGGAGTAAAGTCAAGGCTCAGGTTCAGGTTCAGGCTAGATTTAGAATTTGAACTTTGGTTAGGTTTAGGTTAGCACCTTGGAGAGATAAGCGTGTTAAAGAAATACTGCAAAATGTCTTCCAGTTATAGATACATAGGAACATCATGGGACTGCCATACCACTTTCTCCACTGGTGTTATTGGGAAGTGGGTCTAGTACTAATTACTGAGTATGAGGAAGCAACTCCCCCGCCTCCTACCTGGCATAGGGGAAGCTTCCCATATTACCCTGCTGAGTCTGGGGAGAGTGACTTCATAATGGCGTTCAAGTCCAAGGAAGATGATAATGAGGGGTTGTTCCTTATCTATACTCACTGTGTAACATAAGGACTGCTGGAAACTGGCCCAAGAGTTGTGATGCATATGTCCTCTTTGTGCCAAGTGATGATTTACACCTTATTTCACATCCCCATTTCATACTGTGGAACAAAGGAAAACCAGTGTGTATGTGAGGGCTCTTTCTCCCAAGTCGTACAGGTCTGAGGAAGCACACCTGGAGGAAGAGTTTCCTAAGGACCGCAAGATGAGTCAAGGGCTCCAGCAATGGGAAGATCTTAGAGCTGGAAATCATGACACCAATTCATTCTCACCTTTATTGTCCTACTGTGTGTGGAACTGCAGACAAATTCCCCTCCATGCCTCAGCTTTCCCATCTGTAAAATAACCAGAATAAACCGTCCCTGAAACCTTACCTGAAACTTCAATTGGCGATAAAGTTTATTTCAACAAGCTCTTGAAATGGTTGGGAAGGAAGATGCTGGGTCAAACCATGATATTTTTATTATTCCCGGTTTTCAGAAGGAAGTGGCATACAGAGCTTCCTCCAGCACAGCACCCACCTGCCTACGTCAGAGAACACAGGAGGAGTGGTGGTGCCCAAGGCAGATGCAACAGAGAAGGAGCCACGCTCCACCAGCTTGTCAACATGTCATTAGGGTGTTCCTGTGGGAGCCAAGAGCACAGTCAGGAGGCAGGAGATGTGGGAGGGAGGGGGGAGGGAGGAAGAGAGAGAAATGCAAGAGATGAAGGGGTCCATGCCAGTACCACATTCATCCCTGTCATGAGCAGAGCTCTATCAAACCAAGGCCAGGCCTATAAATCAGGCCATAATTAGTTGCAAAGAGAAAGCTTTAACATCCTCATCAAATTGATTAATACATCTTGTAGCTCAGGACAGGCTGGTCCTGTTTTTGCAGGAAAAACTGCAAGCTCATCCAGCTAGGTGGGAATGAAGTGGAGAGAAGGGACAGCTCTATCCCTGGCAGAACAGAGCCAGGTGAATCCTGCTCCTGTCTTTACCCCCTTGAAGAAAGCTCTGACAGGTGGCAAGTGAGAGTGGCTCTTAGTCCATGAGGTCATCGTGGGTCTAGAGCCCAGAGAATCAAAAGAATATGTTGGTTTTGCTAGGAATCATCCCCAATGCTGGTGGAGAGTTATAGTTGCCCCATCTGTAAAAGGGACATGTTGGACCAGAGGAACTTTCACTTTGATCCAGTTCTGACATCTTTTTTTTTGAGACAGAGCCTCAAGCTGTCGCCCTGGGTAGAGTACCAGGGCATCACAGTTCCCAGCAACCTCCAACTCCTGGGCTCAAGCAATTCTCCTGCCTCAGCCTCCCAAGTAACTACAGGCCCCCGCCACAACACCCGGCTATTTTTTGGTTGCAGCTGTCATTGTCATTTGGCGGGCCTGGGTTGGATGCGAACCTGCCAGCTCAGGTGTATGTGGCTGGTGCCTTAACTGCTTGAGCCACAGGCGCCGAGCCCCAGTTCTGACATCTTAAATGTCTATGAGCCCAATGGACAAGGGTTTGGGAGCTCATGGCTAGTGAAGACTGAATATAGGTTAACTTTCTAGGACATCCAATGAGATGTCAGGAATTTGGGATATACTTAAATAATCCATTCTTGCCTCAGTTTTGAGATTACCAACCATTGCCTGTGTGTCCTTTCCTGAGATATAAGTGTCAGATATCTCTCATATTTCAAGGCAGCATAGAGAAGAAAGGCAGCAGATCAACTTAGGTTCATGTCCTGGTTCAACCACTTATTGGCTGTGCATTGGGAAAAAGCTACCTCACTGTGTCAGCAAGATAGGTATAATAAAAATGCCTATTTTGTTGAGTTATTATGAGGAATAAATAAGATATATAAATAAAGAGCCCAGCTCAGTGCCTGGCACTCAGTAGGTGGTCAACAAGTGTCAACCAGTGTTATCATTTTTTTGAGACAGAGTCTCACTTTGCCACCCTTGGTAGAGTGCCGTGGTGTCATACCTCAGAGCAATCTCAAACTCTTGGGCTCAGGCAAATCTCTTGCCTCGGCCTCCTGAGGACCTGGGACTACAGGTGCCTGCCACAACACCCAGCTATTTTTTTTCTTTCTTTCTTTTTTTCTTTTTGGAGGCAGGGTCTTGCTCTTACTCAGGCTGGTCTTAAATCCTAGACTCAGGCAATCTACCTGCCTCCCAGAGTGCTATGATTATAGGTGTGAGCCACTGTACCCGGCCTTGAGCACATGACTCTTAATGCCTTCATCATGACATCCAAATAGCATGGAGACTGAAAAAGTAAAAAGTAAAAGTCTTGGCAGCACCCGTAGCTCAGTGAGTAGGGCACTGGCCACATACAACAAAGCTGGCGGGTTCAAACCCAGCCGGGCCTGCTAAAACAACTATGACAACTGCAACAACAACAACAACAACAAAAAGTTGGGTGTTGTGGTGGGCGCCTGTAGTCCCAGCTACTTGGGAGGCTGCAGCAAGAGAATTACTTAAGCCCAAGAGTTTGAGGTTGCTGTGAGCTGTGACACCGTGGCACTCTACCCAGTGTGACAGCTTGAGACTCTGTCTCAAAAAAAAAAGTACAAGTCCTGATTCCCTGTGGGATGTCCAATTAGTCACCTTTCCAGGATATGAAATGAATAGGCAGCATTTTGTTTTAGAAGACTTGAGTCCAGATCCTACCTTTGCAACTTATGAGTTAAATGACTTTGTGCAAGACCCTTTGCCTGTCTAAGCCTTGCTGTCCATGATGAGGAATGTTTTCAGCATCCAATCAGGTACAAATGATCCCTGAAAAAAAAATTAACCATTATTCAAATATAAAGCATTTTATAAACAATGCTCTGATCAGTCACTCTTGTCTGCTGCTGACTGCCCCTGATGTTCCCTGTCTGAAAGGACAAATAAAACAGGCTCTTTTCAAGCACCCGGGATACACTCCATTACTTGAAGGGATCTTGAGTCTTTATGTCCTCTGTGGCTTCCACTTTTCCTGTTTCCACTTTAATAAAAATTCTGTCCTAACTGCTTATGGGAAATAAAGAGCCTCAACTTGGTGGTATTTGATCACCTATAGGTTAATGAAATGACACTTTCCAAAAATCCATTCTTTCCTTCTTCCATAATAATTGAACCTTTCAGCATATGGCTACTCACATATATATTTCCCAAACACCTTGCAGTTAGGGATGGCCATGTGACTAAGTTCTTGACAATGGCATGAAAGCAGAAGTGCTATGGGTCACTTATTGGCTGGGATCTTAAGAAATGGGTATGCCTCAGCCATCCTTTTTATTGAGGCTCAGAACACAGGTGTAGCCATAATCTAGCTTAGACCACACAGATAAAGGCCATACCACAGGAAAAGCAAGACAGAAGGTCCCTGGGTCCCTGGATGACAGCATGGAGTAGAGCCCTCCTGCCAACAGGGAACTTGTACTGCTCTGTGAGAAAAATAAAATTCCATCTTGTTGAGCCATTGAATTTTGGGACATCTTTATTAGAGAAGTTGGATCTTTCATTCTAACTAATTATTATTTACATTGAGTGTCCCTCAGGATTCTAGAAGTGTTCTGACCTATCCGACTATCACAGTGTCAATCCACACCAAATACATGTAAGACACTCTCCATTTTAAAAATATGATAGGAGATTCTATTGCTCCTGTTTACTTTACATCTAGCTCAGAATTATCTTCCAGTAATAGTTTTAAGAAGAAGCTCCCCATTCTTATACAATCAAAACTATGCCCTAAAAATCCATCTGTTTCATTTTCTTCCCTCCGTACCATCACATTGTAACAATCCTTGCAGGTCAAGGTAAAGGAAGACTGGACAGAAAATAAGACAACTGGAGGATGCCAGAAGGGACCTACAGGAATCTGAACACTGACCCCCAGCCAGGGGGAGAAGCAGGAAGGGGCAGGAAGGGCTCAGGGACCACAGACCTGGAGAGATGGACCAGAGGTGCACAAATGACTGGTCACGAACTTTTGGAAGAGAAGTGTGTAAAGTATGATCACTGCTTTCTTAGGCTTGTAATCTCCAAGAAAGCTTGGCCCTCACTAGCTGACCCATTGGCTTCCTCATCAGTTTGCCATCATCAGTCCAGATTTTGGCAGAGCCTCTGACATTTAGAAAGTTTCCCTTCTGACACCCACCCTCTCCCCTTCTGGAATGTGGTCCTGGGCAGACTCTGAAATGCTCTTTAAAATGTTGAGCTGAGCAGATGGTTTGGAATGTGGGCACTGAATATCCTCTTTCAAAAGCCAAGAGCTATGGGAGTCTAGCAGACACAGGATGGGGTGAGAGGAGGAAAAAACGAGGGAAAGACACGTTGTGCCAAAGAGCCACAGGTGGGGAGCCAGAGTGAGGAGGAGGGGCAGCCTCACTTTGTCACACAACTGGCCCGAATCACAGGGCAGGGCCAGAAGGGAAGAGCCGGTTGCAAAAGCTCCCACCTCATCTCACAGCTCACCAAATATTACGACCTCGCACATAAAAACCAGAGTGCTAAGCTGCCAGGAGTGTTAAACTCAAGGAGCTGTGACCAGAAGCAGGCGGGCTCTGGGGACAGGAGTGGGAGGCTGTCGCAGCAGGGCCAGCAACTCCCATTAGACCCTCTTGGCTCTCAGGCAGCAACTGAAGCAGAGCAGGGAACTTAGTCCCTGCCCTGAAACCCACCTCTGCTGCTCACCCCACCTCGGTGAGCACATTTAGGGGAGTCCTGCACCACCTTAGCAGGAGCCAGGCTCTCTTTGAGCAGAGAATAAATGCTTTCAAGCCACATAAATCAATGAAAATTAGCAGGAGTCAAGGTGAAAAATCTATCCTCCACTACTTAGATGTTTGAGTCAATACTCTTCTTGGTGATTTAGAGCCGTATAATTAGAGTGATCTGATCTCAAAGTTGTTTTTTTTCATCCTCTCTTCCCTTTGCAGACCAAGTCCTCTCCCATGAGGCAGGTTTCCACTGGGCTCTAGCTCCTCTGGCTGGAAGCAGGTGTGTGCACCTGTCAGCTTGGCACCTTGATGGATCTGTGTGCTATCTTGGTTCACCTCCTCCCTGCCTGCCCCTTAATGAACAGTCTGCCCCAGGCTAGGTCTGAGTTGTGGCTGGAGAGACACCATTCTTCCTAATTGCTCTCCCCTTCCTCTTTACAGAAGTGGAGAGGTTTGGCTGCACCCCCTAGGTGAAATCCAGCTTCATCCTGAAGGTAGAGGAGGGGGCTGGAGGAAACAGAACTTCTGACCTCTGAACTGGAGAAGATTGATAATGGCATGAAGGTAACCTAGCCTTGCAAACCCTGCCAGGTTGGAAACGGAACCCAGCAGTAGGGAAATGTGTGAGTTAGGATCCAGAGAAATTAGGTGCCTGCATTCAGATTTAAAAAACCCTCAGGGCTCAGAGGGGCAATGTGGTAGAGGGAAATAGAGATGGAAGTGAGTCAAAGAGACCAAGGTTCAAATCCTGTCTCTATCATTTCCTCTCTATATGACCTTGAGCAAGTTTCTTCAGCTCTTTGAACCTGAGTTTTTACAGTTTAAATTTTAAATACAATATTTAAATTTAAAATATTGATGCTAGGGCTGGGGTGGTGGCTCACACCTGTAATGCTAGCATTCTGGGAGGCCAAGGTGGGTGGATAGCTTGAGCTCAGGAGTTCAAGACCAGCCTGAGCAAGAATAAGACCCTCTCTCTAAGAAAATAGCTGGGTGTTGTGGTGGGTGCCTGTAGTCTCAGCTACTTGAGAGGCTGAGGCAAGAGGATCACTTGCTGTGAACTATGATGTAACAGCACTGGGAGGAGGGGAGAAGAAAGTGAGACACTGTCTCAAAAAAATAAATAAAACACTGATGCTGTCTCACAAAGTTCTAGTGAAGATTAAATGAAGTAATCGATGCAAAGTTCCTAGTACATAATGCCTAGAGCACAGCATTTGTTCCCAGCATGATACCTCCCTGTCTCTCAAATCTCCTTGATCAAGGGTATACAACCAGTTAGGAAAGAAATCATAACCTTAACCTGGGTCTCCCAACTCCTTTTATCCAATTGACCCCTCTGTCTGGATGGCTAACTGAACGGCACAGAGAAAAGAATTAGTAGGTTATTCCAGGAGGCAGGCTAGAATGCCCACTCCGAAGAAGGAAGAAACAATCTATGGATGGATTAGTGCTGGGCAATGTAATTGCCAGGTTCAAGTCCTGACTCACTGGCTTATAAATTGTGATCCCAGGCCATTCCTTAGGCCTCTGAATCCCCCAATACAAAATGGTTATAATTGTAATTCTTGCCACAGGGTGGCTCTGAGATTCAAAGGAAACAGTGGATGTGAAAACCTTTTGCAAATGACTTCATATGTATCATGAATTGGTAGCAATTTTACTAACAGGTTTTCTCTTAAGAAGGTAATTCTGCTTTAAAAAAATGCCTTGACAAGGGCTTATCATATGGCAGATATTACCAAAACTTCACAGAAGGAAGAATATTGTTCTGCATGAGAGAAAGAAAAGAGGAAGGGGAGCAAGGTTCCAACAGGATGGAGAGAGGCCGGCTGTGGAGAAGGAGGGACAAGTGAAACTCCCTGCTCCATCACAATGACGCCATTGTGACCATTAAAGTGGTTTCTGCTGTGCAATATAAACTCTTTCTCCTGGACCCCTACAAAATCTATCAAACTCATCTGGTGATTTTACACACATTCTTTCATTAATTCTCCCCATAACATTCCATGGGTGAAGAAATTGAGAGTCGGAAAACTTAGGAAACTGCTCAAGGTCACACAAGTGGAAGCTGGTGGAGGAAGGATTTCAATCAGGGTCTATTTCTGGATACTGTACCTGTGTTGCCCCTCTGGGCTTCAGTTTTTGAGAGGGGAAAAAAAAAAAGGTCACTAAACTTCCCGGGGTCCCAAGTTTTTTTTAACTTTAAAAAATGTCTTTATTGTTTCTCTCTTTAGTCACTCAGGTACTTGATATATGAAAGAGTTAATAGATGTAAAGTACTTTGAGAGCTTTTAAACAAACAGCCCCATTGTGAAGGTAAAGCTATTATTAATACCATATCTCACATGCTAAAAGATCCGCTTAATCCACTTGCCCTAAGGAGCCAAAGAGGACCACCTCATCCCCTGTTTAGTTTATTCTTTCTAGTCAAGTGCCAAATCCATTCCACTTTGCCTCTTAACAGAAACCAAGCATATGGACCTCCCCTAAAACTATGCAAGTCCAGATACCATGAGCATCTCAAAGCATTCCATTTCTCCCATTCATCTTTGCAGATCCTTCCACGCTTGATCTTAGCCAAAAAGCCAAGAATCAACTTCAGATCTTTCAAAAAATAAGAACTAACTCCCGTAGTTTGCTGGAAAAAGTTTATCAAACAGCTCTCCCCCGAAAAAAGTTGTATGAAAAGCCCTGTGTGGATGTTTGTAGCATTCGCCAGTTTCCTTGGTGTAAATACTCCTGATTTCAACTATCTTCATTTACATCATTGAAAGCAGAATGAGAAAGAGATATGCAATAGGACACCATTGTATTATATTTTCTTTTCTTTTTTTCCCTTACGACAGAGTCTCAAGCTGTCACCCCGGATAGAGTGCTATGGCATAATAACTCACGGCAACCTCAAACTCAGGCTCGAGCAATCCTCTTGCCTCGGTTTTTATTTTTGGTAGAGATGGTGGTCTTACTTTTGCTCAGGCTGGTCTTGAACTTGTGAGCTCAAGTGATCCACCCACCTTGGCCTCACAGAGTGCTAGGATTATAGGCATGAGCCACCACCTGGCCTGTTTTTTTTTTTTTTTTTCTTTGAGACAGAGTCTTACTTTGTTACCCTCAATAGAGTGCTGTGGTGTTATAGCTCACAGTAACCTCAAACTCTAAGGCTGACAAGATGCTCTTGCTTTAGCCTCCCAAGCAGCTGGGACTACAGGCACCCACCACAATGCCTGGCTATTTTTAAAGATGGGGTCTCACACTGCTCGGGCTTGTCTCCAACTCCTGAGCTCAAGCAATCCACCCACCTTGGCCTCCCAGAGTTGTACTGTATTTTCACCATTTAAATACAAAAGTCATAAATAGTACTGAAAGGTTAGACGGAAGTAAATTTAGCAAAATAATTAGGAAGCGATGGTATTTAGCATTTATTTTATTTTTTAAATACACTTATTTAATTGTAACTTTGTATAATTTTAGTTCTTTTTAAAACAATTGTTTCTGGAAAATTCTTGAGAATTTAAAAAATCAGTGCTCATGAACCAGAATGTGGGAGCTCCAGTCCACTCTACGTGACGTGTACTTGCACACACAAGTGTAACACAGGAGCTGAGGCATGTTGGAGAAAGTGCCAAGTGCTTCTGTGATATACCTTTCAACTCCAGAAATAAGATTTGTACAAGAAATAACATGCTGGATTGGAAATGTTTTCAATTTCAAAGATTCTTAAATTGGAAGTACTCATCTAGGCTGGCTTCCTAACCACAAGCAAGAATTCCTGGGTTTGTTCTCCAGGATCCTGTATTGATCAGACTCCTGCTGGAAAATAGAAGACATACTTGAGCAGGGGTTAGCTAAGAAGAGTTTAATAAAGGCATATTTACAAAGATATGAGCCAAGTTTACAGAAATCCATAATGGATGGTGAAGTTAGCCAGACTAGGGAACAATTAACCCTCTAGGCTTGAAGGGTCAGGGAAAGTTTCCTTAGTCCCCCGAAAACTAGAGAGAGGAGCAGGGATTCGGCCACTGTCACTGTGAGGCCTATGTGGAGGGAGCTGGGGAACAAAGATCCTGAGCTGACCCCTAGGTTCTTCTGGAAACTTGAGTCTTGCTGCGTCCTTCTGCTCCTCTATAAAAACTTCAGGCAAAGTCACTGTTTCCTTTCTTTCTTTCTTTCTTTCTTTCTTTCTTTCTTTCTTTCTTTCTTTCTTTCTTTCTTTCTTTCTTTCCTCTCTCTCTCCCTCTCCCTCCCTCCCTTCCTTTCTTTCTTTCTGACAGAGTCTCACTATGTCACCCTTGGTAGAATGCCATGGCGTCACAGTCTGAAAGCAACCTCGAACTCCTGGGCTTAAGCAATTCTCTTGCCTCAGCCCCCTCAAGTAGCTGGGACTACAGGCACCTGCCATAATGCCTGGCTATTATTTTTGTTGCAGTTGTCATCATTGCTTTAGCTGGCCCGGGCCGGGTTCGAACTTGCCAGCCTCGGTGCATGTGGCTGGCGCCCCACCCAGTGAGCTACGGGAACCACCTAAAGTCACTGTTTCTTGAGCACTGACCATTGGATGAACACAACCAGAAGCCAGATGACAAGGGAGCCCTTTGAAGCAATTAATAAAGGAAACAAGTTAATCAATTCACTTCTCAGCACCAAGGAAAGCCGATGGAGAGTGGATTTGGAAGGGCAGAGAGATTACTCAGCACAATTCCTTGGCAGCTCATTGCAAGACGTCATTCCCATTGTAGCATCCAGGCTAATGCTTCTGGAACTGTAATGGACAAACTAATCACCTAAGGATTAAAATTTCTTGGTGAGCAATTTCTCAGTGGCTCACGCCTGTAATCCCAGCCCTCTGGGAGGGTAAAGTGGGTGGACTACCTGATCTCACGAGTTTGAGACCAGCCTGAGTTAGAGTGAGACCCTGCCTCTAAAAAAAATAGCCAGGTGTTGTGGCGGGCACCTGTAGGCACAGCTAGTTGGGAGACTGAGACGAGAGAATTGCTTGAGCTCAGGAGTTTGAGATTGCTGTGAGCTAAGACACCACAGCACTCTACCAGGGGCGACAAAGTAAGACTCTGTCTCAAAAAAAAAAGTGCAATTTCTGATTCTGCAGGTCTGGGGTGAGGCCTAAGACTCAGGTGCTGCTGGTCTGGGTGCTACTCTTTCAGTAATAGGATCTTAGGCCATACCTGTGCCTCATCCCAAACCCCAATGGAATCTGGGCCATAAAACCCCATGTAAGAGCTTCTCTTCCCACTTTCCACCTCTGCTTTTTTTTCTTCTGCCAGAATAATTGGTACAACCCAACCATCTAGCAAAAATCCTGAATTCTGTTCTCTGCACTCCCTTTCACCCAAGACTAAGCAAGGAAGAAGTGAATTTGTGGACCCCAGGGATTTAAGACCAACCTTTGTATGGGAGGAAATCCTTAGGGAATATTCCTAATTTCCCACAACCTCTCTTATCTACTTATTTCTCTCTTTGTCCTCATCTTCACAATCAAGACTGCTGCGAAAAGCTTGTAGTTTTCCAAAAGGAAAAAGTTTCCAGCGAGAGGATCATAGGATTAGATTTGGGGAGAGAAGTGCCCCACCCATCATTAGAATTTTTCCTTGAGTAGAATAAGAGCCTGATGGCCATTCCCCCTGTGCATCTTTCAGTGCTTCCTGGACTTTATTGACGGGCCAGGCAATAACTAATACCCCCCTCCATCCCCAGCACCTAATGCAAGCCCTTTGGAAGGCACAGCTCTGAGAACTGTTCACAATCTCTGAATATGAAATAAGAGATGTGTCTATATACGGGAACAATGGCCACCAGGAGAAAAATCCTGGGTTGTATGTCCATTCCTGGACAGGAAGAAGTAGGAAATGCTCCCATTTCTGGACTAATGGAGATCCTCACTCAGCTAGTGGTGAGTGCCAGGAGGCGAGTGAAGTCCTCGTTTGTTATAGAGCAAGGATGCACTAACTCACAAGGCTTAGGGAGGAGACAACCTGGACACCCCTGTTCCAAAGCAGGAGGAAGCAGCTGTGGCTTATCCCCTAGACACTTGGTCCAGTTGCCTGATATAAAAAAGTTTGACCCTAGGAATAGTTCCATTAATTCTAGACATGATGCAAGTGTGTGCGCTAGTGGGTACATATGTATGATGTATGTATGATATGATATATGTGGGGTGGGCCATGCACGTAAAGCTGGAAGATGGATCAAAATGGCTTAAGCGTAATTTCTACTCCTCAGGAATTTAGATCATCTTCTGGAAGAGAGGCACTGCAACAACAGCCATTAGACTAGTGCTTCTGAGACAAGCCTTATTACCTGTCTTCATTCACTACACTTCCCACGTGGGATAATTTCCATGCACAGGTCCTGGAGAAAGAGGCATAATAAGTAAGGATTTCCCAAGGATGACTTGTTACTATTGTCAGCAAAAGATATTCAGACCCCATAATAAAAGACTGCCCAGGGGACTCGTGTCCAGGGGCCTGGATAAAGTCTTACTTGCTCCATTTCTTGAGAGAAAGCAGACAGGATGAGTCCCCAGATTCCTGGCTAGTGAATGTTCCATCCCATTACAATCACTATAAGTATTTATTTGGCACTTATTATAAAAATACCTGATGCCACAGAGCAATGTACAGTTTACAAGGAGCTCTTCAAATACATTACCACATTTAATTTTTACAACAAACCTGTGAGATAAGGTAAGGCAGGTTTATTGCCATTTTGCAAACAAAAAGCTGAGGTTCAGAGAAGTTAAATAATTTATGTGATACTCTTAGGTAGTGGAGCCAGCTCTGGAGCTCTGGTTTCCTGACTCCTCATCCAGTGCCCTTTCCTTAACCTGCCTTTCTTTTACACACTTCTTTGTCTAACAGCTAATTTTGTCACTATTTTCTGAGTTTGTCCTTACAGATAAGTATATTCTCTGAGCGACTTTGTCTCTCTTGTTTGCTAATATTTCCCCAATACCTAGAACAGTGCCAGATACCTAGTACGTGCTTCATAAAATTATGTAGAGTGAGTGAATAAATGAAATAGACTATAAGGAGGTGGGACTCTAATTTTGACTTCTTGGTATCCTTCCCGATAGTTACACAATGGGAGAGCAAATATATATATATATTTTTAATGACCTAATAACCAGTAGGTGTGACAACTCTCAGGAAGTTATCCATCCTGGAAGGTAATATGTTTTGAGAAAGAGGGTCCCTGCCATAGCTTCCAGAATTCTAAGCACTGACTGTCTATTCTTAGCATTTCTCATTATCTTCAACTGCCTCTCTCTCATCTTCAGGGTCAAGACATTTGCCCTTTGAACAGGCTGCTTAGAAGTGCGGGCCGGTGTCTTTTTGATTTAAGAAATAGGCACCATGGAGTCCTATAATGATGGTTTGCAACTCCATGTATTCCCACCGCCACCAGAAATAATAAAATGGTTTGTTTCTCTTGGCAGCTTCCACCCAATAGTTCCCCATGTGTGTGTTGCTTTCTTCAATTTTCCCCTCTACAAAATCTGGTCATGTTTAATAACAATAAATCAGAGGAAAGACTGCAGCCCGGAAGAGAAGTCTGGGGCAGCTGGGGTTTCCACATCTGGGGCCCATTCGGGTTGAAGTGATGACAATTCCTAATAAATGTTAATGGAGAACCTCCTCAGATTCATACACTCTGGCCATAATTTAGCCTGTCTCCATGCCAGATGACCTTTTGAACACCCAGAATACACCCATCATAGCACCAGCTACAGCCCTGGATTGCTTCCTGCATATGAAGTGGAAAAAACAAGGCTTGTTGTTATTGATAACATTTCTCCATTTTCCCCTCCCTGGATTCTTCTTCAAAGCCTCACAAAGCCCTGGGATTCCTCAGCCACCCAGGTGGTTGAAAGTGAGGGAGTCTGGTTAAAGAATGTTACTCTCTGCTTCTAAAGGCGATCTCTCTGAGAAGTCTGATGCCAATGAGTCAGGGTTAGACATCAAGATTCTCCCTTTCTTGGCTTCTGAAACTCCTTGCTGATCTTGTTCCTCCCTTTCCCAGCCATGCTTCCCCCTCCTGCCCCTTCTAACTAGGCAGTCTGCAAGGCTGGCTTTGGTCTTGGGCTTTTCTCTTGTCACATCTATCACCTGCCTGAGTCTAATGACCACACTCAGTCTTGCTCTGACTTCTCTCTCGAGATGCAGTCCTCACATTCTAACTCAGAGCTAGGCACTTTTCCCTTAATAACAAGTTATCATCTAAAATTCTATTTGTCTAAATTAAATTATCATCTCTTTCAAGCACAGCTGGCCTCTTCCCAACTTCCACATCTCTGTTAATAGCATGTCTCTTATTTCAGATACACAGGCATAAAACCATAAAATTACCTTAGCCACCCTCTCTTTCCTGCCTATTTTTCTCATCAGTTAATAGGATTATTGACTCTCCCAACCCAATCTCACACTTTTTAGCTCCCACTGCCACCCCCCACTCTAGGCCCTTATTTCCTCACTTTGAAATTGCCATCTGACTGCTTTCTCTTTGCTAAACCATCCCTAAACAGAGCACTCATAGACATCATCCCAAGATCCTGCCCTGAACATGTCCTTCCCCAGCTCAAAATTCCTTAGTGACTCCCCATTCTCATTATTACTATTTAAAGTTTTGCATAATTAAGTGTCCATTTGCTATGGGCTGAATGTTTTTGTTTCCCTCAAATTCAGATATTGAAACCTTAGCCCCCAAGGTGACTAGCAAGTGAGGCTTTTGGAAGGCAATTAGGTCAAGAGGACAGAACCCTCATGGATAGGATTAGGGCCCTTATAAAAGATGTCCCAGAGAGCTGGATTGCCCCTTCCACCATGAGAGACACAGCAAGAAGGCACCATCTATGAGGAAGCAGACCCTTCCCATACAACAAATCTGCTGGCCTGCAATCTTGGCCTCCACTGACGGCAGAACTGTGAATAATAAATTTCTGTTGTCTATAGACCACTCAATTTGTGGTATTTTGTTACAGCAGCTGGAACAGTCTAAGACACCATTGAATTGTCTAAGATCACACAGTGTTGAATCCAGATTTTTAGACTGAGAATCCCATTCCTTTTTCACTATTTCCTCCTTTCTTGGTCTAGTGACATTCCTTATTAGAATTTGTTTAATTATTTAATAAATATATATATTTTAGCAACTGCTACATGCCAGAGTCTTCGAGTACTGGGGAATAAAGTTATGAACATGACAAAATTGTTCCTGCCTACGTAGAAACATTTTCTAGTAGAGGAAACAGACACACAAAAAAAGAAAACAGGCAAATAAATAAAATAATTGCAAACTGCGTTAAGTCCAAGGAAAGAAATCTAAGAATAAGGCAGTTCTATAATTTTTTTAATCAGGTTTCCAAACTCTTATCTGTCTGTTCCATTTCTACTTCTGTGGTTCTTGAAGATAACCACTTCCTGGGGACTCACCTTCTAATAGCTCCAGTAGCATAAAGGATACTTTGGCTCATATATAAACAAATCAAACTACATTTGGACATTTAGGATCAAGGTTGTAAGTTAGTGATCCCTTGTTTGGACTACAAATGGAATAGATCTTTAACTTAATGTATGAGGGATCTAGGTTAGACACAGTGAAGAACTTCCAGACAAAAGATCAGTAGAATAGGTATCTGAGGAAGTGTATCAGTCAACTTTACTACAAGAATGCTGCATAACAAAGAATCTTAAATCTCAGAGGTTTACAACATTGATTTTTTGCTCACAGGTTTGTAGATGGGCTGCAGTGATTCTGTTCCAGGTTTTGGGTCTTGTTCAGGTCTGCCCCATGTAACTTCTCATTCTGGGATCCAGGCTGAAGTGGTGGGAGGATGCTCTTCTCATGGCAAAGGGTAGAGGTGAAAGAGGCAAGGCCAAACCAAGCAAGTAGAGTTAAAACCTCTGCTTACATTCCATTGGCCAAAACAAGTCACATGGCTGGACCCATCATCAATGGAGTGGGGAAGTTTGCTCCCTCCATGGAGAGGCATAGAGGAGAGTGAATGTCTGTGAACAGTAATATACTCCATCACAGGGAGGTTATAGAGTTTCCTTCACAAGTGGTCTTTACAAACAGAAGAGGCTGTTATCTCTCTGGGTTCCTCTGGGTACCATATTACCTGAAGTATAGCAAAGGAGGACCAGAAGACATGATTTCTTAAAGATGCCTATTTTGGTACAAGGGCAATGTAATTTGTGTTTGATATCCAGTTGCCACAGAAGCCCCTTTTCTTTTTCTACCAGAGCTGTGCCATGGGGGTGATTTCCAGGCCAAGTCTTAATATCGGAGTCTCTGTGTGATTGTATACAAGTGACAGTCACACAGCAAACATAAATACAGAAGAGGCTCTGATACCATCGGGGAACAGTATTCCTGCCATCGGGCTAGCTTTGTCTGCCATTGCAGTGCTGTTAACTCTGGAATGAAATTGGAAAGCTAACTGATGGTCAGAGGGGACTGAGAAGATTTTCATTTGTAACTGAGACAGGTAGGGCTCAGCGAAAGACGAGAGGCAAGAGCAGATTTTACCATCGGCTAGGTAAATTCAGCGAACAAACGTTTATGCATTGCATTGAACCACTTAACGGTATTAATATTTGAATGTATTCAAATGGAAAGACACAGGCACAATTGTGGACTCATATCCTCAGCAGTGTTTGACTCCAAAACTTCATGTTCTATACACTTTCCCCCCTTGACAATAACCTTTCCTTCTCTTTTTATGTCAGGGTGCTCATTCTCCCTCTTCCCTGGTCCCAATTTCTGGTATCAGGAACTCTTTAGGTGCTATTTAAAATGTAGTCCCCTGGTGCCTGGTTAGAAATGCAAATTTTTGGGTCCCTCTCCCAAACTTGCTGAATCAGAATCTCTGACTTTGGGATGGAAGCAGTTGTCCTGGCAAACTGTTTTCACAAGCTCTTCCAGTGGGAACTTAAGCACATACCCTGAAGTTTGAGAGCCATGGTAATTCAGACTCAGCAGGTCTGGGGTGGAATCCATGACTTGCACTCTAGCAAGCATATAGACTACACTGACAGTGCTGTCTTTGGACCACACTTTGAGTAGCTCTGCTTTACATTAATACATGTTCATGAAATTATGGTCAACAGTGTCCTTACTGGTCCTGAATGTACACAATCAAAATAAAAAAAATGAGTCACTAATGGTGGAATTTTAGGTAACAGCCACCAGGTGTTTTATTTATTTTATTTTATTTTATTTTATTTTTTTTATTAAATCATAGCTGTGTACATTAATGCAATCATGGGGTGCAATGTGCTGGTTGTATATACAATTTGAAATATTTTCACCAAACTGGTTAACGTAGCCTTCACGGCATTTTCTTAGTAATTGTGTTAAGACATTTATATTCTACACTTCGTAAATTTCACATGTACCCTTGTTAGATGCACCATAGGTGTGGTCCCACTGATTTCCCTCCCTTCACCCATCCTCCCCTCTCCCCTCCCCTCCCTCTCCCTCTACCCCTTTTTCTTGGGCTATAATTGGGTTATAGCTTTCATATGAAAGCTATAAATTGGTTTCATAGTAGGGCTGAGTACATTGGATACTTTTTCTTCCATTCTTGAGATACTTTGCTAAGAAGAATATGTTCCAGCTCCATCCATGTAAACA
>CAUYPK010111888.1:0-136737 GCA_963574355.1 Loris lydekkerianus | reverse complement strand
TTCTTTTTTTTTTTTTTTTTTTTTTTTTTAATGTAAACTAACCTCCTGCATGACAGAGGTTAAAATTTTGTCTGCACTTGAGTTCACTTGAGTTTACATTTGAAATGTGCATGTTTGTTTATACAGATTTCAATAAAGCTACTCACGGCCTTATGTAGTCCTTTATTTCTTACTCTGAGTCTTCTGATAAAAATCCCGTATTTTATGGGTGGATGACTGTGCTGGACTTTTTAGTTGTAACAGTTGATCCTAGAAAGGAAAGTGCATCAAAGCAAAGTGAATCCTGCTGGTGAGGGTATGTTTTAAAGTTGTTTTTTTTTTTTTTTGACTTTAATATTTGTCCACTAAACAAATGCTTGTGCACCAATCACTGTTCTAGTGTGCTGGAGATAGAGCAGTAAACGAGCATCCCTCCCCTCACGAAGCTTATGTTCTTCCTCCTCTCTGCCAACTAATAAATAGACTGTGTTTCCATTTCTCAAGGTTTAAAGAAAGCTCAAAGCTGACTCTTTCCGAACATAGGTTAGGGTCTGCATCCTGATTCTCCATAGAAACTCCTTCCCTTTTAATGTCTATAATTAACTTCTTTTTCCACTAAAAGAAATGATGTCAATAATACCATTGAGTCTGTCAAATTCAAATATCATTTTCAGCTGCAAAAATAAAAATGGTGCAAAAGAATAATACCTTTTCTAATTAAAAGGAGATATTCATAGGTAATACAGGGTAGTAGGAATATATCCAAACTAGAATTTATACTTCTAGCTTTGCCACTTTAATTGTATAGACCTTTAAACTTGATCTTTTTAGTCTCTTTCTTCACCTGTAAAGTAATAATAATATTAGCAAGCATTTACTGAGGATTTACTATATGCCAGGCACTACATTAAAGTGTTTATATGCATGATCTCATTTATTCCCACAACAGCTATGAGATGGAGACAGGCATCATCCCCATTTTTCATATGGAAAAACCAAGATACAAAGCATTTAAGTAATACTCCCAAGTTCACACGGCTGCTATGTGGTAGAGCCAGACTGTGTCCTCAAGTTCGTACCTACCTCTCTGTGCCACAGCGTCTAAGAACTCAAGTGAGAAACTGTCTTACAGGAATGGGCTTTTAAACTATGTGGTGTATTCATGACTGATTTCTTTGGTCTAAAATAGCCATCGTAAAGTCCAATGACTGTTTACAAAAGTACCTTTAGAGCTCAATTTATTGAGTTTTGAATAAGATAACCAGCTGAAACATTGACTTCTTCCTTTTAAAAATAATGTCATTCACTTTATATACATTTGTTACTATTAAACTGTAAATAAAAAGTGGCTTGTTTTCTTGTTCATCTAACTCAAGTGTACCCTTTTTTCCATTTCCCCAAATGCAAACCTGAATTTTAGGACTTTTTTTTTTTTTTTCCATCAATAAATTAGTTTTAGTTTTAACTCCATGAAAAAGTTGCAACATGATACTTGATTTAAATATTTTGCTTTCTCTCATAATCTTGTGTTCTTTTAGGAGTCCCATATTTATCCTTGCTCTCCTAAAACTGAATACAAAACCACACAAAACACTGGGCATGAAGAAAATCAGCAAGTACCAAAATAGAGCGTAAGGGCAGTGCTTTTTACGAACTGATTTCACTGAGGTGAGGACATCTTAACAAAAAATAAGCCAGGAGATGAAAGTGGCAGTCTCCTTCCGTGGTGCATCAAAGGAGCAGGGGGGAGTAGTAGGAGCTTTCCTCCCCAGAAAGGAGGAATATGTGGTTACTGACAGTGTTTAGTACCGGTGGAGTCTGCTTCCATGGTGTATCAAAGGAGCATCCCAGAAAGGAGGAATATGTGGTTACTGACAGTGTTTAGTACCAGTGGAGTCTGCTTCCATGGTGTACCAAAGGAGCATCCCAGAAAGGAGGAATATGTGGTTACTGACAGTGTTTAGTACCGGTGGAGTCTGCCTCCATGGTGTACCAAAGGAGCATCCCAGAAAGGAGGAATATGTGGTTACTGACAGTGTTTAGTACCCGTGGAGTCTGCTTCCATGGTGTACCAAAGGAGGAATATGTGGTTACTGACAGTGTTTAATACTGGTGCAGGCGACAGGAAAAAGCCCACCACTGTTGAGCCTTATTTTAAGTTCTCTACAGAAATTGCATTTCATTACTGCCTGCTTCCGACTTCCTCGCTGCCTAGGGAGCTCCTGCTTCCTGGGCCTGGGCAGTGCAGACAAGCACATTCTGTCTAGGGTTACCCCTGGAGGTAGAAATGTGGGGAGTTCTTCTACTAGAGGAAGAAACCATAGGTCCTCTAAATCACAGAGGAGTAAGAGGGAAAGGAAAATAAGTCTCATTTCTGGAGCCAGAGAAACCTAAGAAATTTTGAAACAGTTTCTCTTAAATATATACTGATATTCCCAAGTAACTCTTAAGTTCTACTTCACCATATGTAAGAATTCTTTTAAATGCTACTTCATCAGTAGGGAAAGAAAAAGGTGAGTGTATTTATATCCTTGCTGAGTTTCCTTACGTTTTCAGTTGCAGCTCTGTGTTATACCCTGTTTTGTTACCAGGTTTTTCTAGTGAGAAATAATGTATGATAGCATTCTAAGGTTAGGAGCATTTAAAGTCAGTGTGTGCACATGCATTTGATTCATATTCATTACATATTAAGCAAAATAATTTCCAAATAGATCAGGTAGCAAAAATTGCTTAAAGATGAGTTAAGTATATTCAAATTTTTATGAGCCATATAGAATAGGTTTTAAAATATCAGATTGGGAAGATCAAATGTAAATGGTAAAAACTCAAATACTGAGCAGGCCTCATTTTCACTAATGATGGGGTAAAGAATTTTTAAATTGACAATGTAAAACAGACAGTTCAAAAATTATTTTTGGCAAATATATGCATCAAGAAACATGCTACCCCACTTCGTACCACGGTCTAATTACTCCCCATCTCTGCTGTGGGGAGCCTGTAACTTGCCAGGGTGGTGAAAAGACCTTAGACTATTAAGGGAGTCCAGAATGTGGATAAACTGTTCAAGGAAGACAGAGTTGACTTACAGTTTTGCACTAGAGTCTCAGAGGATGGGGGGAAAGGTTTGTCAAATGGGTGTTGGTGGGTTTTTCCTAGAAACGTGTAGCATATGTTATTCTATAAAGCAGCTAAAAGTACAAACTCTTTGGAAATTGTTCTTTTAAATGGAAATGCTGTGAAATAGTACAGACTTTCAATTTGCACAAAATCAAATATTTTAAATGTTTAATTTGTTTTGGTAATTGACTATGTTCTGCTGTAGAAAATTCTAGTTAAAATTGGTGCTCATTTTGCTAAAAAATTTTTTCCCTCATGTCAGGAACTTGTAGTTTGTTCTTTATATTATAGTTTGATGAAAGAAAAAATTAGTTTCGTTTGATGTGACCTTCACATTTGTTGCTAGCTGGAGTTAAATCTACATACATAAAAGTAAACAATAAATGAAACATCCCAACCATCTTTCCCAGATGTGTATTCTTACATCTTTCTCGGTCATCACAAATTCTTGACATTTCCCAGGCCCTTGCTTTAAACCTTCAATACTGCATTTTTCATTCCTATGAAATCTTACAACGTTGTAACATCTCAAACACAAGTCTGTTATTAAAATGTTTTCTTAACAGTATTTGGTCTTCTTTTTTTGTTTGTTTGTTTTGTTTTTTTGCAGTTCTTGGCCAGGGCCAGGCTTGAACCCGCCACCTCCAGCATATGGGGCCGGCGCCCTACTCCTTTGAGCTGCAGGCGCCACCCCAGTGCTTGTTCTTCTTTAAAACTCTACAAGGAACATGCTACATTAACAGCTCTTAACTGCTCTTCTGTTCATTGATTCATAGGCATGCTAGGTTTTAAATAATTCAGCCCGGAGTATTAAAATGTTCTTGTCTACCTAACCTTGTATGTGTGCCTACTCTGTTCTGACCATGAGTCATTTCTGTAAGGGAAGCATTGAATTTTCTTTCTAGTCAGAACCATCTTCCATTACATCAAGTGAACAATTTTTTAATTACCTAATTCTGCGTAATCCCGTCATGCCTGTTTAATTCATTTCCCAAGAAGACTAAGACCTCTGAGCTCCCTGATAGAAATGCCAAGGGTTATCTTTTTCTAACACATTGCAGTGAATTATCAGTGCACCAAAATGTATGTAAGCAAATATGAATTATTTTAGAATTGCCCTCATTTAAGAAAACAGAAAAATTGTAAAGATGGGAAAAGTATAGTCACAATTTTAATTTAAGAAAATTGCTATAGGACTCCCTTAAATATTGATACTTACTACTAAAGTAAAGCTATTCAGTTCATAAAACTCAGAATTACATTTACTTTTAAGCCATGTGCCTATTGTATGAGTTGAACAGATTTGAACAGTAGCTGTTGTTAGTCATAGATATTTGGGTAGTGATGTCTATAATGAGATGTGATAGAAAACATTCTATAATTAGAACCATTGCACCACAGCTAGCTCCAAACCATGAACCCCTGAACTAGTCTTCACCATGATAAAGCTATTCCAGTCTCCTGTGAGGACTTAGTTTATAGATGTGGCGCTTGAAAATGCCAGGTTTTATAAAATAAGGCAGCATTTCCTATTGCGGACATCCAAAGTAGGACATTAGCACTCATAAAAGACTTTGGTAATAGAAGGCTCATTCCAGTTCTGAAGGCCTTGTTAAGGTATACATTTATAATTTAGCAAAATAACCAATAAAATGAATCAAATTAATATTTGTGGTGTTTTTTATGTTGATCCTAGCTCTTAACAAAAGACTTAGAGCAAAAATCTTAATGTGGTTTTAAACTTGAAAATTAACATGTAATTGGGGGCATCAGAGTCTAGTTACATACTAATATTTTAATACTATTTATGAGCATAATTTCACAATTTATAAATTTAGAACCTTTGCCTGCAGCAGACAGTAACTATGTTGTCTTTTTGTCCCTGGCTTCATTAATCATCATCTAAAGTAATTTGAATTAAAGGTGATAATTTTAACTCCAAAGTTTATGGCTTTTATTTTGTTCAGATACTGGCCTGGTCTGCTCAGGCTGCCATGACAACACCATAGACTGGGCAGGTTAAACAGGAGGAAATTCGTGTCCTCCAAGTTGAGGGGGCCAGCATGCTGTTCCCATGAGAGTGCTCTTCTGGCTCAGTGATGGCTGTCTTCTCACTGCAGTCTCACGTGATGGGGAGAAGAGCAAGCTCTCTGGTGCCTGTGTCTATAAAGGCACAGATCAAGCGGAGTAGCTCAGTCCTGTAATCCCAACTTTGGGAGGCCCAGATGGGAGGATCACTTGAGGGCATGAGGTGGACACCAGCCAGGCATGGTGGCAGGTGCCGGTAGTTCTAGGTACTTGGGTGGCTGAGGCAAGAGGATCACTTGAGTGGAGGAGTTTGAGGTTACAGTGAGCCATGATCATGCCATTACCCACAGCCTGGGCGACAGAGCAAGACTGTGTCTCTAACAATAGTAAGTAAGGACACTAATACCATCAGGAAGCCCACACCCTCCTGACTGCTCCTGAAGGTAACTGTCTCCCAGAGACTCCCATCTCCAAGTATTACCATGTTGGGGTTAGGGTTTCAACATGAATTTGGGGCTGACACAGTTCACTATGCAGCAGGTACATTTAGTAATAATTATAGGTACAGGCATGCATACAACCGAATATCATGGGTTCGGTTCCAGATCAAATAGTGCAATGAAGAAAGTAACAAATTTTTGGTCTCCCAGTGCATATAAGTCATGTTTACACTGGAGTGAGTGTCCAATAGCATCATGTCTAAAAAAATGTTCTTAATCTAAAAATATTTTATTGCCAAAAAATGCTCATCTGCACAGTGTGTTGTAATCTGTGTGTGGCTGATGGACAGACCTGCTCCAGTGGTGATATCTGCTGACTAACCAGAGAGATGGTTGCTGAAAGTTGAGCAGTGTCTTTCTCAAGACAGCAATGAAGTTTGCTGCAGAGACCGACTCTTCCCTTCACAAACGATTCCTCTGCAGTGTGCGGTGCAGTTCGGCAGCATTTACCCATAGCAAAACTGCTTTCAAAACTGGAGCCAGTTCTGTCAAGCCCTGTCACTGCTTTATCAACCGAGTTTATGGAATGTTCTAAATTCTTTGATGTCCACATCTTCACCAGAGGATTCCATCTCAAACCACTTTCTTTGCTCATCCATAAAAAGCAACTCCTCATCCATTCAAGTTTTATAATGAGATTACAGCAGCTCAGTCCCATCTGCAGACTCCACCTCTAATTCTAGTTCTCTTGCTATTTCCACCACATCCGCAGTTGCCTTTTCCACTCAAGTCTTGAACTTTCCAACATCCTTCATGAGGGTTGGAATAAACTTCTAAATGTTGTTAATGATATTTTGACCTCCTCTAATGAGCCATGAATGATCTGAATGGTGTCTGGAATGGTCAATCCTGAAAGTTTTCAAATTACTTTGCCCAGGTCCATCAGAAGAATCATAATCTATGGAAGCTGTAGCCCTGCAAAACATAATTTTTAAATAATAAGACTTAAAAATTGCAACTATTTCTTGATCCATGGCCTGCAGAATAGATACTGTGTTAGCAGCATGAAAGCAACACTAATCTTGTACACCTCCATCAGAGGTCTTGGGTGACCAGGTAGGTGCATTTGTCAACAGTAATATTTTGAAAGGAATCTTCTGAGCGGTAGGTCTCAACAATCGGTTTCACAATATTCAGTAAACCTGCTGTAAACAGATGAGGTTCATCCAGGTTTTGTTTTTCCATTTATAGAGCACACACAGAGTAGATTCAGCATAATTTTAAGGGCCCTGGGATTTTTGGAATAGCAAATGAACATTGGCTTCATCTTAAAGTCACAGGCTGCATTAGTCCCTAACAAGAGAGTCAGCCTCTTCTTTGAAGTTTTCAAGCCAGACATTGACATCTCTGTCACTATAGACGTCCTAGAAGGCAGCTTCCAATACAGGCTGTTTCTTCTACATTGTAAATTCATTCTTTAATGTCTTTGCTCCATTGTCTTAGCTGGATCATTCGCTGCAGCTTCTCCATCAGCCCCTGCTGCTTCCCCTTGCACTCGTGTGCTAAGGAGACGGCCTCATTCCTTAAACCTCAGAAAGCAACCTCTGCTTCATAGAATTGAAGAGAGCTGGGGCCTTGCTCTAGAAGAGGCTTTGGCTGAAGGGAATCTAGTGGCTGGTTTGATTTTCTATCCAGACCACTCAAACTTTACTCATATCAGCAGTAAGGCTGACTTGCTTTCTTACTATTAGTGCGTGTGCTGGAGCAGCACTGTTTCCTTCAAGAACTTCCTTTGTCTTCGCTTTGTGGCCGACTGTGTGGAGCAGGAGGTCTTGTGATCTCAGCTTTCAACGCACTTCCTCACTAACCTTCATTATTTCTGTCTATAGATTTAAAGTGGGAGACATGTGACCTTTCTTGTCACTTGAACCCTTCCAGGCCACTGGAGACTTACTGACTGGCCTAATTCCAATATTGTTGAGCCTCAGGAATTAGGGAGACCCAGAGAGAGGGAGCAAGATGGAGGGCAGCTGGGTCACTGGAGTGGTTAGAACACATAGCATTTATCGACTGTTCACTCTCTTACTCGTGTGCCTCTCATGGTGCCCAAAACAGTTATAGTTATACAGTTATAACAGTAATATCAAAGATCACTGATCACAGGTCACTATAACAGCTAAAATAATAATAAATTTGAAATGTTGCCATAATCACCAAAACATGACACAGACACAAAGTCAACACAGGCTGCTGGGACAGTGGTGCCCATGGCCTGCTTGACGCGGGCTGCTCCAGCCTTCAGTCTGTAAAACGTGCCCTGTCTGCAATAAAGTGACACTGAGTAAGGCAACACATGCCTGTGTTTCAGTTTAGCCAGTATTGAATAACTGTGTGTCTTTGGTAGCCTCTAATGTAGAATCTCACTTTTGAAAATACAAAGCATTCTCGGGAGGCTGAGGCAGGAAAATCACGGAAACCCAAGAGCTGGAGGTTGCTGTGAGTCCTGTGACATCATGGCACTCTACCGAGGGTGGTAAAGTGAGACTCTGTCTCTACAAAAAAAAAAAGAAAAGAAAAGAAAAGAAAAAAGAAAAATACAAAGCATTCAAGGCCACTCCCCGTGATAGTGTCTTCAGCACCAGGCCCTTCTCTCTACTCTGCTACCAGGATGATCTCCAAGCTTTTTTTCAAAAAGCGAGATCCTATTTCTCTATATATCTTAAGGTTCCCTTCTAACCCCTTGTATTAATCATAATTCTCCAGAGAACCAAAACAAATGTTGGGGTTGCGAATGACAAAAAACTGGTTCTTGCAATGTGAAGGCTGAGTATGGAGATGCAGGAATGCCAGCGGTACAGTTCCAGGCTAAGTCCAAAGTCCTGACACCATAAATTCCAATCCATCATTTAGAACATGAATATAAAGACAAAAAAGAAAGAAAAAAGAGAAGAAAGAAAATTCCAGTCCACAAGCCAGCAGGGTCAGGACCCAAGACTAACCAATGTTTCAGCTCTGGTCCAAAGGCAAGAAAAGACTAGAGAAATTTTCCTAACTCAAGAGGTGAGCCTGTTTGTTCATTTCAGGCCTTTCAAGTGATGGGCCGAGAGTCACCAACGTTAGGGAGGGCAATCTGTTTTACTCAGTCTACTGATCTCAATGTTAGTCTCATGGAAGACTCTCGCAGGCACACCCAAAGTAACACTGGACACATGTCTGTACCCCATGGCCCAGTCGTCACACTGACACATAAACCGTCACAGAGTAGAGCACTTGCATGACGAAAACTATAAAACACTGATGAAGGAAGGAGACACAAGTAACAGAATAACGTCCCACGTTCATGAATTGGAAGACTTAACCTTGTTAAGGTGTCTGTACTCCACAAAGTGACCCACAGAGTTATCTCCATCAAAATCCCACTGCTATTTTTAACAGAAATAAAAACAACAATCCTAAAATTCATGTAGAACTACAAACAACTCAGAATAGCCGGAACTCAAGAACAAAGCCGGAAGCATAACACTTCTTGATATCAAAAACAAAGGGTGGCCATAAAGCTCATATGCAAGTTAAAATTGCTGTATTACAAAGCTAGAGTAATTAAAACACTGTGATAGTCCCATAAAGACAGACATAGAGACCAACGGGACAGACTAGAGAGCCCACGAATTAATCCACACATACACTGTTAACTGACCTTTGACAAGGACACCAAGAACACACGATGGATTGAAAGGTAGTCTCTTCAACAGACAAGATTGGGAAAATTGGATATCCACACACAAAAGAATGAAATTAGACCTTTATCTTACACTGTACAAAACAAATCAAAATGAGTTAAAGACTTAAACATACGACCCAAAACTGTAAAACTCCTAGAAGACAAAGGGGGGAGCTTCACAATACTGGTCTTGGTGATGACTTCTGGGATATGACACCAATAATAGAAACAAACAAATGGGACTTCATCAAACTGGGAAGCTGCACAGCAAAGCAAATCACCAACAAAATAAAAAGTCAACCTATGGAATGGGAGAGAATATTTTCGGTCCATATATCTAACAAAGGGTTGGTTACTAAAATATATAATGAACTCCTATAACTCACAGCAAGCAAACAAAATTAAATAATCCAATTAAAAATTGACAAGGAAAGGCCAGGCACGGTGGCTCACATCTGCAGTCCTAGCACTCTGGGAGGCCAAGGCAGGTGGATTGCCCTGAGCTCACAGGTTCCAGACCAGCCCGAGCAAGAGCGAGACCTGTCTCTAAAAATAGCCAGGCATGGTGGCAGGTGCCTGGAGTCCCAGCTACTTGGGTGGCTGAGGCAGGAGAATCGCTTGAGCTTGGAGGTTGCTGTAAGCTGTGACGCCGGCATCTACCGAGAGTGACAAAGTGAGACTGTCTCAAAAAAAGAAAAAATGTGGCAAAAGACTTGAATAGACATTTGAACAAAGAACACATATATATTGCTCAACATCAATGCTTTCATTTTATTTTTATTTTTTTGAAACAGAGGCTCACTTTGTCACCCTCAGAAGAGTACCGTGGCATCACAGCTCATAGCAACCTCAAACTCTTGGGCTTAAGTGATTCTCTTGCCTCAGCCTCCCAAGTAGTTGGGACTATAGGCACTTGCCACAACACCTGGCTATTTTTTGGTTGTAGTTGTCATTGTTGTTTGGCAGGCCCAGGCTGGATTCAAACCCACCAGCTCCAGTGTGTGTGGCTGGCACTCTAGCCACTGAGCTATAGGAGCTGAGCCAACATCAATACTTTTAATGAGTAAATCTCAGTGACCTGAGATTGAGAATGACCTTCCTCATCTTTAGAAAACCTACAGCTAACATTATACTTCCTGGTGAAATACTGTTTCCCCTCCTAAAATCAGGTAAAATGCAAAATTCTATGCTTTTATCCCTTCTATTCAACATTGTACTGGAGGTCCTAGATAGGCAAGAAATAAAAAAGCCTGAAGCTTGAAAAGAAAAATAAAATTGTGTTTATCTTGGCTTTGAGCAACTTGAGCATGAGACACCTTAATTTTATTTTCTTAATATTTTATGTGCTCGGAGTTTGTTGTTCTTGATCTGTGGGTTTATAGTTATTTCACCAAATTTAGAAGATTTTCAACCATTATTTCTTCAAATATGTTTTGTTATCTCTCTCTTTTATCCTTTGAAGAATCTGATTATACATATATTGGTCTCTAAATTTCACCCCATAGCTCACAGAGGATGCTTTCATCTTTATGAATTCATTTTTTGATGTTTCATTTTGGTTAATTTTTATTGCAATATATTAAAGTTCACCTATATTAAAGTTAACCTATTCTTGTCCTATCTAACCTGACAGTAATCCCATATTTGTATTTTTTTAATTAAATCATAGCTGTGTACATTAACATGATCACGGGGCATCATACACTAGTTTCACAGACCGGTTGACACGTTTATATCACACTGGTTAACATAGCCTTCCTGGCAATTTCACCGTTATTGTGTTAAGACATTTACATTCCACATGTACTAAGTTTCACATATACCATTGTAAGATGCACCACAAGTATTTGTATTTTTTTTATCGAATACTTTGTATCTTTCTTACCTCCCAGTTCATTTGGGATTCTTTTATATTTTCCAGGTCCCTAACTTGGGATAGATAGAAACTAATTTCATTAGTTTTTTATCTACTTTTTGACTTTTAAAAAATACCTGTTTGCCCTTTCGGTCTGGACCTACGGGTAGTTTTGCTCCTTTATGTCTTCCTCTGCTGATTCAACGTTTCTTTGAGTTCTGAATTGAATTGATGCGATGGTTTGATTATTCTCTCTAGTACGGATCATGCTTTCCTGCCACTCTGCATGCCTGGTAATTCCGATTGGATCCCAGAACCTGTGAATTTTAGCTTTTTGTACTGGATATTTTTCTGTTTTCCTACAAACACTACTGAGCTTTGTTCTGGGATGCAGTGAAATTACTTGGAAACACTTTGATTGTTTCAGGTCTTGCTTTTATGTTTTGTTTTGTCAGGTCCTCGGGAGGGCTCAGTTTAGGGCTCATTATTCCCTGAAACAAGACTTTCCTGGGCCTCCCATGCTGTCAGTTCTTCCCCAAACAGGGACTCCTCCCAGCCCTTTGTGAATGACGGTCAGTTGCCGCCCCTCTTCTGCATGATACTCCCCCCAGACTCAGGTTGCTTTCTCACACAGGCCCCCTGACCAGCAGTACCCCAGTGAGAGGACTGAAGGGTGCGCTCCGCACAGCTGCTCTTCCTGAGCAAACAGCTCCTCTCTAATACTCCGTCCTGCAAACTCCAGTTGCCTTAGTTTCCTTGGACTCTCAGCTCCATCTCAACCCAGGGTGTTCGCCAGCCTCCACCCACTTTCTCCCTCTCTGCCCCAAAACTCAAGGCAGTGAGCTGAGAAATTATAAAGCTCACCTTGTTTTGTTTCCCATCTCTCAGTGATGGCTGTTTTTTTGTTAATGAATTTCCAATGTCTTGAGAAATACTATTTCATATATTTTGTCTGGCTCATTTTTAGTTGTTTCAAATAAACCCCTATTAACCCATCTTGGATTAAAATAAAAGTAGTTTGTAATATGCAGACAAACATATACTGGTGAGGTGGCTCATACTTATAATCTCAGCATGCTGGGAAGCAGAAATAGGAGGATCACTTTATTTTTATTTTTTGACACAGTCTCACTTTGTCATCCTTGGTAGAGTGCTGTAGCATCATAGCTCACTGTAAACTCCACATCTTGGGCTCAAGCTATTCTCTTGCCTCAGCCAACTAGTTAGGACTATAGGTGCCCACCACAATACCAGCAATTTTTTTAGAGATGGGGTCTCACTGTGGCTCAGGCTGGTCTTGAACCTATGAGCTCAGGCAATCCACCCACCTCCACCCCCTAGAGTGCTGGGATTACAGGTCTGAGCCACTGCACTTGGCCTGGGAGAATCACTTTAACGCAAGAGTTTGAGGTTGCTGTGAGCTAGGTTGCTGCCACAGCACTCTAGCCTGGGCAACAGAGTGAGACTCTGTCTCAAAAGAAAAACAAAAACAAAATCCTAACTCATCAGACTATTTGGATGAGAGGATTAAAGAAAAGGTGGTAACTTGTATGGGGTATAATGACTCACCTAACAATGATTATATATAAAATTAATATATTTGTAAATTACACATGTATGTTACATAATTATCCTTTTTTTTTTTTTTTTTTTTCCAGTTTTTTGGCCAGGACTGGGCTTGAACCCACCACCTCTGGCATATGGGGCCGGTGCCTACTCCTTTGAGCCACAGGTGCCACCCCACAATTATCTACTACGTACGCCTGAACGTGTTAGGTGTCACTGAACAAGCCAAAAACACTCACATGCAGACCAAGAATGCAGGAAGCCATCTGAAGGGGACTCGGCAGCGTGGAAGTGCCTCAGAGAAGACGCTGCTGATGAAGTTAAAGTGCTCAGTTAACAAAGGGTGTCGTTCTACCCCTCTAGGATTAATGTACCAACAAACTAAGCGTGTCCTTAGAACCAAAGGTGGCATACCTCATCAGGAAAGTCTTCAGGTTCTTCAGGAGGACAATTCCTGTGGGTCTGTGTCAAATCTCCATCACTGAGAGTAATTTCTACCTCTCTCTCCCCCAATACTGCACGTATGTGAGCCACACATTAGTGCATTATTAGACCGTGAGGGTGCACACAGGTGACCAAATCAATTGCAGTGTCATCATTGAGAAATGCCTCCAACAGCTGGTCTAAGCATAAATGAAAGGCTCATGTATAGTACCACATTGTACACTGAGCTTCACAAAATACATAGCTTTCAAGGTATTGTATATATGAATAAATACCATCACTATATTCAACTAACATTTCCTCTTGTTAAAGATGACCTTGCCACAGATGTTTTAACACTTTATTTTCTTAAAAACTCTCACAATATCTGTAAATAGCCTTTGAGGTCCTCTCTACTGTAGCAATTAATCTCTTCTGTTTGCTGAGTTCATGCTAATTATAATCATGCATCTCAAATGTGCAATTCTCAAGTCGAAACATAAAGAATAGGTGCGCTTTCAATGCCATTTGTCTTTTTAACAACTTTTCAAACTATAATTTGAGATTTGAGGAACTTTTTCTATTAAGACAAAACTAAAGAAAGGAATAGATGTGTTTTCAGAATGGGACGGTCATCGCGGACTCGCGGTTTCGCTCACCTGCCCTTCCTACCGCGCTATTCTTGCGACACGTTTTCTTCCGACCAGAGACACTGGCTGGACTTCGTCCCTCTCTAGAAAGAACCAAAATCCCGAGTAGATAATCCCCCTGGAACAGAGAGTCAGTGAGAGGACGCCGAAGTCTCACCAAGAAGTCAGCGGAGCGCTCAAGGACATGAGGACGGGGACGCGGAGGGGCCAGCGCAGCGGGGACAGGCTGGGGACAGGAGGACGGGGACGCGGAGGGGCCAGCGCAGCGGGGACAAGCTGGGGACAGCCTTCGGGTCCGTGCCCTGCGTCCCATGGGTGGTCACCCCCCGCCCACACCCAGACACACACACACCCGCGGATTGGGAGAGCCCCAAGTAAGGACCGCACCTCCCGGGGGCGGCTGCGGGGTCCCGGGGACTGTAGCCCGCGGAGGACGCTGTCCCTCCACTGGGGAAAGGAGGGCGCAGCACAGCAAAAAGCCGACCCTTGGGACAAAGGAAACCTAGGACTCTCCAGAGCCTGGGGACTCCTTGCCCCGGAGCCGTGAAAGGTGAGCCCATCACCAGCGACAGTGACGCCGCTCCCACCGCCTGGCAGTCTCTGCTCCGGCTCGCGGGTGGACAGCAGGACGCTTCTCCCTCTGCTCCTTACTGGAGGCACAGCCGGGGACTGCCCGACGGGGCTGTGCCTAGTGACTGTGACACCTTTAGGGGCTGTGGCTTTGTGCCTGGGGGTCCCAGGGAAAGAGAGGGGTCCCTCACGGCCTCCGGGGCGCTATCTGGGGCTGTAGGTGTCGACCCCGCACCCGCTGGTACTGCTGGAGACCCAGAGGGTCATCCTGCCCGCTGCTGGAGCTCCCCGCCTGGCCCACCATGGCCACTACTGGCATGCAAGCGAGGCGCCGGGGCCACCAGCCCACCGGACTGGTCCTGCTGACACCGGAGTCAGCAGTCACCACTCCTGCCCCCCGCCGCCCCCACTGGGCGCTGAAGACTGCCCCACAGTACACCCCTGTGCCCAGCAAAACGTCACCACGGCCTCCACTGACAACCGGCCCTGGGCCTCTGAGGAGCTCAGACATCACCCCAACCGCACAGAGTCCAGGCCGTGCGGCAGACTGCCGGCCGCACACTGGTGTCAGAGCCCCGGCCCTGCCAGCAACCTCAGACATAGCCCAAGAAACAGCCCTGGCCGAGGAAAGCGCATCCTCAAACTGGAAGAAGCGTCTGTTACCCCCGATGTGCGGGTATCAAGGTAAAGGCAGGAGCCTGACAAACCACGGGAACAGGGCAGCATCAAAGGAAGGCAGCGGTTCTCCAGCAACAGATCCAGTCAAAGGGAAAATCATATACATTGTGGTGATGAAGCAGCTGGAAGACATTCAGTTTTCGAAAAGCAATACAATGACATCACAAAAACAAGATGAGAGATTTACCAAAGAGGTATCATAAAAAAGAACCACTAAAAGTTTTGGACGAGAATAACTCCTTGAATGACATGCAGACTGTACTTGAAAGCTCCAACGTTAGGGGAGGCCAAACAGAAGGGAGAACATCAGAAGTTGGAGGAAGATGTAGCTTTTGAAATAACACCAGCAGACAAGGCTCCGGCAGGCCAAGCGAGTTACAGAAACACTTGGCATAATTCCTGTGCAACTATTTGCTCTTCTGTCTCCAATCTCTTCTTCCTATCCATTGGAGAGAGGTAGTGTCGTGCTGCTGGTTAAAAATGTGACCTATGGGCCAGACCACCTGGGTCCAAATCCCAGCCCCCACCATTTACTAGCAATTTAGCATTGGGGGATTTAATTTTTTGTTTTCTTTTTGAGTCAGAGTGCCTAGGTGTCATAGCTCACAGCAACCTCAAACTGTTGGGCTCAAGTGATCTTCCTGCCTCAGCCTCCCAAGTAACTGAGATTCCTGAATAACAGAGACCACACCCAGCTAATTTTTCTACTTTTAGTAAAAAAGACCGGGGGCATCTCACTCTTGGTCAGGTTGGTCTTGAACTCCTGAGCTCAGGCAATCCACCTGCCTCGGCGGCCCAGAGTGCTGGGATTACAGGTGTGAAGAATTTAACTCAAACTCTTCCTGCTCGTCTCATTTGTAAAATACATAGAATTTAAAAAATAATAAAATAAAATACATAGAATAGCATTCATTTGACAGGATTCTTATAAGGACTACATAAGAGTATCTGTAAAGTGCTTAGGGCAATGCCTGCTTAGGCAAACTTAACTGGGCTCCTGTTTCCTATTGCGGGCACGTAGGTAGGGTGGTATTAGCACTCCTTAAATAAATCTGCCTCCTGCATAGAAGGAAGAGTCCTTGGAAGAGTAAGTCCCCTTTCTTTTCCTCTTCCCTCTCAGTCTTTCTCTCCATCTGCCTCTTATTCACTCAACACTTACTGAGCACCTGCGATGTGCCAGACGTTGCTTTAGACTGGGGATCATGTCTGAATTATAAACATACTGGCTCTGTCTTCTTACACCGTAATGAACCAAACCAGTACTTGAGCCGGGTATTACAGCGCAGTAAGAAATGCGAGATTCTCCCTCTCCCCCTCTCTCTTTGCCCTTTGAAGACAATAAACTAAGAATTTTACCCAAGTACAGAGGAACCGGCTATCTTGCATTTAAAATGTTGCGAGGTTTGGCGCGTTGTGCCCCCCAGGTCTCGTTGTAGTTGATTCCAGCCGCCGGCAGGTGGCAGGCGCGTCCAGCCGCGCAGAGCGCTGCCTCGGCTCCGATTCCCCCAGACTCGGCTAAGGGCAAGTTTCTAACCTCGGGCGTGAGCTTCAGACTCTTACACGGTACACCTGGGGTGTAGAACCATGACTATCAGGCATTCCCACCTGGTGGAAATGTTAAAACTGGTGAATTTAAATAAGTGTCCATTGGTTTGACTGCCGATTCCGTGTTCGCATGACATTTAGTCCCTTTTCAGACCTCTGGGTAACAAAGACTTCCGCCTTTACATTTTATTGACAGTCTCAATCCCAGGGATGGAGGGAAACGCCCAGGCCGCGCAGCCGCGCCTCCTTGTCTAACCTCCACGAGTTTTTGCTTAATACGTTTGTGAGCACCAGGTTGAAGGCCCAGCCCGGGCTACCCCTAGGACCACCCCGTCTCCGGAACGTGGCTGTCACTGGGCCACGTCCGCCCCACAGGGAGGGGCTGGGCCAGGCAGTCCCCCTGCCCGCTGGTCCCCTGGCCTTCCGCCCTCACAGCTGTCACAGGGTCCCTGGTCTCCCAGAGGTCAAACCCTACGCAGAATGTGTTTAAAAGGCATGTTTCTGGTATTTTTCCAGGCTTGTTTCCCTCTTTTGGGTATGTTTTTACAAAACGTACATTTTGGTTTTCTGCACGCCATATACATTATCCTCAGTTGTCACACTGCTTTTTATACTTTTCATTTCTGCTTTTGAAAATTATTTCCTCAAAACAACTAGATGTGGTACAGAGAATTCCTAGATTTCCTGTCTTTATTTTTGAGTTTGTTCTTAATGCTGAGTATCATAGTTTTAATGTTCAAAAACAGTATGTTCTACATTTTCAAAATTGAATCATACATGTTTAGAAGCAAAAACTGCCCAATAGCACACCCAGCAGTGAAGCCAGCTTTAATATTTTGGTATGTGTCTTTCTGGTCTGCTGTCTCTGTCTTTAAGAAAAATGGCCTCACACTGGGTACAGCGGAGACTGTTCCCTTGCAGTATCTGTTCTCTTTTTTTTCCTCTGTAGTAAGATCACAAACTTTCAGCCCAGTGTGAGACTTGAGCCTGGTATAGCCTGTGACTTGAGTTCCAGCCAGGGGGCTACACATAAGTACAAGTGTAATAGTGTGCAGGATACAGCAAACGTCCCTACAAAGGGGCACTAGGTGTGAGTTTAATAGTTTGCAGAATACAGCGAACGTCCCTACAAACGGGCACTAGGTGCAAGTGTAATAGTGTGCGGAATACAGCGAACGTCCCTACAAAGGGGCACTAGCTGTGAGTGTAATAGTGTGCAGGGTACAGCAAACGTCCCTACAAAGGGGCACTAGGTGCGAGTGTAATAGTGCGCAGAATACAGCGAACGTCCCTACAAAGGGGCACTAGGTGCGAGTGTAATAGTGTGCAGAATACAGCGAATGTCCCTGCAAAGGGCGTTTCCTTCTCCTCTCCTCCCCACTACTCGTGCAAACGTGAGGGCAACCATAACACGCAAGGAGTCTGTCTTAGTAATCATCTCACTTTGTCACCCTGGGTAGAGTGCCCTGGCATCACAGTTCACAGCGACCTCAAACTCTTGGGCTCAAGAGATCCTCTTGCGTCAGTTTTCATTTTTGGTGGAGACAGGGTCTCACTGTTTTTCAAGCTGGTCTCCAACTCATGAGCTCAAGCAATCCACCCACTCAGCCTCCAGGAGAGCTGGGATAGTTGCTTTGTTGTTTCATGTGGTGAGAGCACTGGAAATCTCTTCTCAGCCAGTTGCTAAGTGGCACTGCTTACTTTGTCGGCCCGTCAAGGAGTCCAGACTGACTCCTCTCGTGACTGAGTTTGCATCCTTTGATGGACATTGCCTGTTTCCCCCACCCCCTGTCCCTGGTAAACATCATTCTACTGTTAATATGACTTTGACTCTTTTTAAGATTCTGCATATGAGTGAAGTCTTTCTGTGCTAGCTTGCTTCTTTCTTTCTTTCTTTAATTTTTTGAGAGAGAGCCTCACTCTGTCACCCTGGGTAGAGTGCTGTGGCGTCACAGCTTGCAGCAACCTCAAACTCCTGGGCTCAAGCAATCCTCCTGCCTCAGCCTCCCAAGTAGCTGGGACTACAGGCACTCACCACAATGCCCAGCTAGCTTTTCTATTTTTAGTATAGATGGGGTCTCGCTTTTGCTCAGGCTGGTCTTGAACTCCTGAACTAGGGCAATCCACCCACCTCAGCCGCCCCGAGTAGTCGGATTACAGGCATGAGCCACTGCACCCAGCCTGTGCTGGTTTATTTAACATTCTGTAATGTCCTCCGGTTTCATCTGTGTTGCCACAAATGGCAGGACTTCCTTCCTGTTTAAGGCTGAATGATGTTCTGTATGTACAGACATATGTTCCGTATGTACACACACACAAATATACACACACAATTGATTTCTCCCTTTCTTTGGCAACGGACTTTTAGGTTGCTTCCGTGTCTTGGCTATGTGAATAATGCTGCGGTGAGCATGGGCATGCAGACACCTCTTTGAGACAGTGATTTTATACACTGTGGAGATAGATACCCAGAAGGGGAATCGCTCCATCAGAGGGTAACTCTAGTTTTTGTTTGAGGAACTTCCATACTGCTTTACGCAATGACTGTACCAACTTACATTTCCACCAAATATATACAGGGCTGTCCTTCTCCCAACATCCTCCCCAACATTAGTTGTCTTTTGATTTTATAGTAGCCATCCTAACAGGTGTGAGGTGACACCTCTGTGTGGTTTTGATTTGCATTTATTAAGATAGTGCTGTTGAGCATCTTTTAATACACCTGTCAGCCATCTGTACTGTATCTTTTTAGAAAAGTATCTCTTTGAGTCCTTTGGAGCTGTGTTCCTCACTTAGTTTGGGTATTACCCTCCCACTACCCTCCCACCCTCCTCACTCTGCTGACTTTCCTGCTGTGCAGAGGCTATTTACTTTGATTCAACCTCATGCCTCACTCTCTGCCATACAGAAGCCTTTTCATTTGATGTGCTCCCGTTTTCTAATTTTACTTTTGCTGCCTGTGCTTCTGGTGTCAATTCTAAAAAATTATTGCTGGGAAGTGCCTGTGGCTCAAAGGAGTAGGGCGCCGGCCCCATATGCCAGAGGTGGCAGATTCAAACCCAACCCCCGCCAAAAACTGCAAAGAAAAAGAAATTACTGCTGAGACCAAGTGTTGTAAAGTTTTCCCCCCATGTTTACTTATAGGAGTTTTATGTTTTTAGGTCTTACATGTAGGTCTTTCATTCATTTTGAGCCTATTAGTGTGAAATAAGGATTTGATTTCGTTTTTCTGAATATGGGTATCTAATTTTCCCAGTGCCATTTATTGGTGAGGCTAAAATTCCCTCATCATGTATTCTTGGCTCCACTGTCAAAGGTAAGTTCATTGTAACGAGGAGATTGATTTCTGGGCTCTCTATTCTGTTCCTTTGGTCTACATCTTTGTTTATATGCCAGTACCATACTATTTTAATTAAAATGCACATAACTTTGTAATACAGTTTAAAACAGAATAATGTGACGCCTTCAGCTTTGTTCTTTCTGTTCTTTCTGTCTTTGTTCTTTCTGTAGCTTTGACTATTTGGGGTCTTTCATGGTGCTGCAGAAATTTTAGGATTTTTTTTTTTTCTATTTCTGTGAAAAATGTGGTTAGGCTTTTGATAGAGCCCGCACTCTGTCTGTAGTTCCCTTTAAGTCCCCCTCTCCTCCCCCGGCCTCAGGAGACCTTTGTGATGGGGGGGCCGCAGCTCTGTGATGCGCCCTGGCCCAGGCAAGAGGCCCAAAGGAACACCCAGGGCTCAGTTGCTTGAGAGCAACAGAGGATTCAGAAGATGGAGAAACACCTCTTTTCTGCACAAAGTGTCAGTGCCAGGTGGCTGAACCCCTGCTCCACTTCCTGGGTGGCGGACGTCTTCCTGGGCTTCCTGTGTGGGCTGGGGCTCTTCCTCTTGTTGCTTCCCTGCATGGGGACAGAGCCGTCCTCACCCCTGCCTGGGAAGGAAAACACCAGCGAGGTGAGGGGCCCTCCGCCCAGACCCAGCTCACATAGAAAGAATGGTTCTCCTTCTTGCTTCTCCATGTTGGCTGGAGCCTCCTGAGACGGGGACCTCCTCACCCTTCCAGGCCCAGCTGAGGCAGGGAGAGGTTAGAGAGGCAGGATGGTCCTGTCCCAAGCTCCCAGACCACCTGTGTGGGTGAGAGCAGGCTACAGGGCAACACCGAATGCTGGGACTTAGGGGCCAGGATGGGGTTATGAGCAGTGGAGATCTCTGTGGGAGACACCGTGAGCCCCGCAGCACCAGTCTCCCTCCTCCAAGTGGCCTGTGTTCTGTGTCATGTGACCTGAGGGCTGTGCTGAGCCCCAAAAGCCTCCTGTAGAGGCTGGGGAGGCCCTGGCCTCAGCCCTGCCTGAGTTCAGAGGCTGTGGGTCTGAGTCAGTGAGTCTCTTGAGCAGGGGAGAGGTGACACAGACATCCCTGGTGGATCTCACGTATAAAATCCCTTCAGGCCCCTGGAGGTGCGGAGAGGAGTCGCGGGAATCAGCCATCATCTCTGTTCAGCTGCTGGTCTCTTGCTCTCGGCAGTAGAACAGTTCAAGGGGCTTCAGTCAATAGGGAATAGAATAAAAAAGGCAGATAATAGTTGCTGAGTTTATGGAGAAAATAGAGCTGTCAGAGCCCCGCTAACACTCAGCATTAGGCCGAAGCTTTGTTCCTTTCTCCTCATGGCTATTCCTCTGGTATCAGGAAACTGAAGTGACAATGGACATTCCAAGTCTCAGCCAGTCACCACCTCTGACCTCAGGCTTCTCCCCACAGGCATGTCTGGAAGAAAGCCATCTGTGACAAAGATGAGGTGGGTGACCAGTGGCGTTGGGAGTGTGGGCAGGGACGCCACCACGGTGCCACCACCATCACGCCCCCAACCTGGACTTGTGTGTTTATAAGAGAATAAAAACCTCCAATTCTGACAGAGCCGCTGTGTTCTGGATTTCTGTGACTCAAGAGTCAGAGCTGTTTCTCACTAAGGTACTGAAACATGTCTAGACATATTTCATTCTAATCTGGTTTCTCTTTTCTCTATGTGTTGTGACATACACAGTGTCATCCCGCAGCACAGCCTGAATAATATTCCCACCTCACTGTCCTCAACTCAGTCACATCTGCAAAGGCCCTTTTGCCACAGCAGGTAACATATTCATAGCTTCCATTAGGACATGAATATCTCTGGGGGACCATTTTTCTGTCTAACACACACACCAGTGAAATCCTAGGAAAGTGGGTCCTGGAGAGCTCACAAAGTTGGCATGTACCCAGGTATCAATTCACCACACTTCACTGTGGGAGTTGGTGGATCAAGTTTCTAGCACACTTTGATTTGGGGGGGAATGGGCCCAAGAGACTGGGGTGTAAAGCTGGTGAAAATTCCCATTTCAATCTACTGCCTTGGCAGAGCAAGGATTTAAATTTATGATCTGGGCTAAGGGGCTGTAATTTAATGATCCAGGATGGAGTGAGTCTTACTTCATACAGATATTCCTAGTTTGTGACCATCAACTCACATGCCTGCTGAGACACAGAGGTCCCGCTGCAGCGAGTGGAACCATCTGCTGCAGTGACAGCCTGCCAGAAAGTGGGAGAGACCAAGAATTACACAATCCTGGGGATGGCTAACTTTCACACAATCTTCCAAGTCTACTGTAGCTATCTAGTTCAATGTTAGAAAGATGATGATTTGGTTAAATGGGAAGAAAGTGACACTAGAGGCCCCACGATGCTTAGAAAATGACAGAATACTGTTAACTCTGACACTGGTAGTCAGTGTCTGCTAACATAGGGGTGAAGGGGACAGTACACAGTGTGACCCACGTACTCAGATAAAGGAACGCACTGTGACTACAATATCTTTTTGATCAAAGGCGTCATGCTCCCTGCAGCTGTCCCTGAGAACAGGTAGATTCTGTGGGCAGAGGTACGGACCGTGATATGTAGGAGATCCAGAGAGATGCCAGCAGGTAGGGGACATGCTGACAAAGACTGTCAGGGTATCTGCTCAGGGCCTGGCAGGGATAGACAGGGAAGAGTTTCGTGGAAAAGCGCAATACAGATGGCATAACTGCCCGCTGTGTGACGGCCACTTGTGCTGTGTATGTTCCTATATTCTCTTCCAAGCCCACTCCACCCTTTCCCTTCTCTTTTCTGTAGGAAACTGAGTCTAATCGACTATTGACAGGATCCCTTCTTCTTCTCTTCTTGGGCTCCTTCTTGGGTTTGGCCAACTGGAAACGCTGGCAGGAGGAAAGAGGGAGAGGAGGATGTGAGGGCAGAACTCCTGGCCCCCGCCCGCAGGTGCGCTGTGGCTTGGCTTTGTTTGCAGGAAAGGTGCACAGGCTATGCGGCGATGCACTCACCTTCTCCCCAGGGTCCCGCACCTGGTCCTTTGGGGGGCAGGTGGGGCGTGATAGCTCAGGTTTTTTAGCCCAGAGTGCTTCCCCTTCCCTAAGAATTCTTTCAAGCTTGCAAACCTTTATAAATAGTCCTTTTATTAAGCTTTCCTCAAATACTCTGTTTTAGAGTTCTGAACTGAATTCCACATTCAAGTCCTATGTTGAAGCCCTAACTTTCTCACCCCCCATGTTTAGACTTTAAGGAGGTAATTAAGGTTAAGTGAGGTCATAAAGGGGCCCTACTCCAATGGGACTGGTGTTCTTATCAGGAGAGGAAGAAACATTGAAATCTCTCTCCACATTCACAAACAGAAAAGAAAATGCAGTGAGAAGTGGGCTTTCTACAAAGAGAGAGGATGCCTTGGCTCGGCTCGGAAACGACCTGCTGGCCCCCGATCTTAAACTTCCCATCTCCAGAGCTGTGAGAAAATAAAGTTCTGTTGTTAGCCACCCAGACGATGGTATTCCATTATAACAGCCTGAGCTAATGAATATATCCCACGATGATACACTGTTCAAACTATAGAACAGATCCTCCTCCAACAGGTTCCTGCGGAGCCTGGGGGCTCAGGGGCAGTTCGGGGGCACTGCAGGTGCTTCTGAATGATATGATTTAGTTTTTGGCTAAAGGGAATGCAGCAGCCCTGAGGCAGGGAAACGTCTGTGTAACACCTTGGACCTCATTTGTTCAGTAAGCATTTATTAACTGCTACGTGCAGTCACTGGAGACACAGCAGTGAAGGACACAGCCCAACCCACTGTGCTAGGGACCTATATCCTAGCCTAGGGCAGCGGAAGAGGTGGCCAGACTGGCATCCGTACACGGCTACAAAATCCTCTTCTCCCTCCCCAACCCTCACAACTACTGTATCATAGCATGGGGAATTTGTCTTCTTTCGGTGCTGCTGTTTTTACAGAGGTGAGAGACTCTCTAAGGAAAGGTTGTGGTCAACAGCTGAGACCTTCAGCCCGGGCTCAGCCCTCTCTGTCCCCACCTCCCCAGCCTAAACTCAGCAGGAAGGACAAGAACGAAAGCCCCTTACTTATCAGACCACGTGACTGATCTCTCTCAGGAGAGAAAGGAGCCTGGACCAGTTACAAATTGTGCTCAGTGGCTGCTGGTAACGGAGACCCATCTGCAGAGACACATGAGGGCTAATTCTCTCACGTGACAGGAAGCCAGAGAAGTGGGCAACACGGGGCTGGCAAAGCAGCTGCACAAAATCACAAAGGGACGCCTTTCTCTCCACTGTTTTTAGCTCGAGGCTTCAGCCTTAGGTGTACAAGGCGTCTGCTCAGAGGTTCAACCCTCACACCTGCTGCTTTCTAGGTAAGAAACGGAAGGAACGGCAGGTCAAAACGATTCCTCAGCTGAGCTTTCTCAGTCTTACCTACCACTCACATCGCAGTGGCCAGAATTTAAAGACATGTCTGTCTCCAACCATACGGAAAGCTAGAAAATGTCCTTTTTCTGGATAAATTACTACTCTAAATAAAGTGGACCGATATTACTAAAGAAGAAGATTTTAAAATAATCCCCAATGTATTCTGTCTCTGTATTTGTATCAAAGTCTGTCTCTGGGAGGTGTTTCCTCTTCTTCCTTAGGTCCATGTAGGGGGGAGCCAGAGGTTGAATAAGGGTAACACACCCCATGGTCTACGGCACTACAAGGTGACTACAATTAACAATTTATTGTATATTTTCAAGTAGCTAAAAGAGCAGGTTTTAAATGTTCCCTAAACAAATAATAAATATTTGAAGTGACAAATATTCTAATTACATGTTGTATGCATGTATTAAAATATCTGTACCCTATAAATATATGCATTATGTGTCAAAAATGATAATAAAAGCAAGACATTCAAACTTGCAGCAAACAAATTAGTAAACTCTAAAATACCCACTCTGCTCCCCAATTTGCACTAGCAAGAAGTGGGCTCTGAACGCTGTGAAGGCCACCTCCCCACTATCCTTCTGAGATCTCGCCTTAAAGTGTAATGAGCAGGGAGGACCCCTCCTAAGGCAGAGCAGGGGCTTCAGAGGACGCTGGACAGGAGGCCAGGGTTCTCAGGGAGCCACCAAGAAACTGATTTCACTGCCAGGGAAGCCATTCTTTGGTCCTCCTGCCATATGAATCCATGAATCATTTTCCAAATGAGAGTTCTTACTGTGGTGGTTTATTTCTCCTCCACTACTGTATACTTGATAGCTTGCATTTCACGTAACAGTTGTTTGATCTTTAAAAACCTCTATCTTCCAGAGTTCAGAAAAAGTTGATTCTTTATTCCTAAGATTTGAGACATTGACTTCCGGCCAACACCATATGACAACACACAGCTGTTTTCACAGTGACTTCGCATTTTCACAGTTAAGATCTGAAAATCTGGAGACAGAAATCACATCTTGGATGTAACAGGCACTCACTCAACAAATCTTTCTTGAGGCAAGGAAGCAGCTACGTGGGGAAAGATGACTGGTGGCAGGTGCATGGCGGCCGTTCCTTCTGCAGGTTCCTCCCAGGGCTCTCTGTGGGGACAAGTCACCCAATGCACAGACCCCAGGCCCCTGTTTTGTTTCCTTTTGCTTAAATCCTTGCCTGATGCCTTCTCAGCACCTTTGTTCCTCTGATTAAGGACAAGAATCCAGTAACTAAAACAACGTTCATTGAAGCCTCAATATATGTAACATGTTTACTTGTTAACATACACACACACCCCCCAGCTGCCAGGAGTGTTTAAGTATGAATCACACTAGGGCCTTTCCACTGAAGAACTTGTAGTGTAGCAGGAAGACAGACAAATAATGTTACAATTTAATAGAGTATGCCTTACAAGGGGAAATGTACTGAGTGTTATGACAAACCTAAGTGTCTTTCTTGCCAAACAAAAGCAAACTGAGAGGAAGTTTCCAATCAATATGATGATGTTCAGGATAAGATGAAGGGGGGAGGCAGGCCTTAAGCTTTACCAGATATTTCTTCATGGGACAATTTTCTCCCTTTTCCTTCCCTTTCCTTTTCTTTTTTTTTGTCTTTCCTTCCCTCCTTTCCTCCCTCCCTCCCTTCCTTCCTTTCTTCTTTCTTTAGGTCAGTGGTTCTCAACCTTCCTAATGCCACAATGTATTTCATTGTTACAAAGGGGTCACACCCACAGGATGAGAGCCACTGCTTTAGGTCTTGAGGAAACAGGCCTCAAGATTTTTTTTCATGGGAAAATCTTATTTCTCTCTCTCTTTTTGATCCAGTCTCATTCTGTCACCCCAGCTAGAGTACAAGGGGATCATCCTAGCTCACAGCAACATCAAACTCACAGGCTCATGTGATCCTCCTGCCTCAGCCTCCCTAGTAGCTGGGACTATAGGTGCATGCCATGACCCCTGGATAATTTTTCTATTTCCTTTTTTTTTTTTTTTTTTTTAGACAGAGTCTCACTATGTTGCCCTTGGTAGAGTGCTGTGGTGTCACAGCTCACAGCAACCTCAAACTCTTGGGCTTAAGCGATTCTCTTGCCTCAGGCTCCCAAGTAGCTGGGACTACAGGTGCCCGCCACAACACCTGACTCTTTAGTTATTGTTGCAGTTGTCATTGTTGTTTAGCTGGCCCCGGGCCAGTTCGAACCCACCAGCCTCGGTGCATGTGGCCAGCACCATAACCACTGTGCTACAGGTGCTGAGCCTAATTTTTCTATTTTCAATAAAGTCAAGGTCTCATTCTTGCTGGTCTCAAACTCCTTAGCTAAGTGATCCTCCTACCTCAGCCTCCCAGGGTGCTGGGATTACCAGTGTGAGCCCAGTCCATAGGACAACTTGTCATGTCAGATGGGGCTGGAGTACAAATTTTGAGTCAAATATTCCTGACCCAGAACCCTGAGTTATAACCTGCTGCCAAGAAGACATTTCACAAGTGAATTAATCTCTTTGAGCTCCAGTTTCCTCATCTGTAAAGTGGAAATAATATTTTTTTAAATTTTAGACTATTATGGGGGTACACAGATTTTAGTTTCATAATTTGCTTTTACATATTCTAGGTCAAAGTTACAAGTGTGCCCTTCACCCAGAAAATGTGCAATGTACCTTGTGCAGTGTGTGGCTGGGTGAGAATTTACTCACCCTGCTCCTGCCCACCTATTTGAATTTTGTTGAGTTTTGCTTCCACGGACGTGATCAACTAGCTCCAGTTTAGTATTGAGGACATGTGGTGTTTGTTTTTCCATGTTTAATTCACAGTACACTTTTCATGAAGAATAAGTTAAATGATAGTGAACATGTTGAGGGCAGAGCTTCCTACACAGCTGCCCCATAAATGGCAACTTTCATCTCTCTTCTGACTTAGAGGAGGAATTGTGAGGCAGAGCCTGGTCTGGGTACGGCCTTGCATGGACCCCCTCTCTGATTTTCCCCAGCGTGATTTCCTGCTGTGATGCCTGGCTTCCTGTGGCCTGCTTCTAGCTCTAAAGCACATATGCAGTTGTCTAGTAAAGCAGGTGGACACAGACTTGTGAACAGCAATGAGATGGGGCACAGGAAGGATGAGAGTATGAAACTCTGTGTGTTCATCGGTGAAAGAGCAGCAGCAGGTGAGAAGTGGGAAGAAAAGGCCAGAGGAAGCCAGGCTAAAGCTGAGGTCATGGGAAGGAGTCTAGATGGGAGGCGGCACTTGGTTTTCAAGAACGGGTTAACAAGCAACAAATGATGTTAATATTCAGAACAGATAACCGACTTCAAGAACTTCCAGCTAGAGGAACTGGTTGTGCAGCCGTGTGGGCAAAGCCCCTAGATCCAGGGGACCTAGGCGCAGGCAGTGTTCTGACACCCAGGCAGGTGGTCATGACTGGGGCTTGGACCCAGTCTGGAGAGAAGTCATCAACACCAAGAATGACAGAGTCTGTAAGAACCCTCTGCTGGGGAGTGTTTCCATCCCCACATCTGCCACACACAAGGGGTCCTGCAAGTTTGCATCCTGGCCCCTCCCTTGGCTGGTTAAAGCATCTGTGAGCTGCTAGGTGTGGAGGGCATCTGTGGGGTGACTGTTTCCTCTGCTTTCTCATAGCCATAGCGGAGTGTTCGTGCACCATTTGCATTCCAGCGGCTGAATGATACCATCCTTTGGGGAAGGACCAACTTTGATACATTCTGTATTAAACAGCCACCTTGTTACAAACCCGGCCCTCACTGTGGCTTCACTGTTACTGCCATTCCACCCAACAGGGACCAAAATTTAATGAGCCCATTTAAAAATAATGTTTATGTTTTTAGAGGAGTTACAATAATGACAGAAAATAACATGTTTAAAAAATGTTTTGAGAGTAACCATAAGAAACATGTAAGCAATTTAACAGTTTTAAAACTGTATTTGAAGTAGCAAATTATAGGTTCTCTACTCATAATTTGTCTCTGCAATCATTTCTTTATTCCCTAACGATATCATCTGCGTTCTTCAGCAAGTATGTAATTTAGACCAGTTGCAGGTTATAATGTTTAATTCTGAAAATTAAAGGTCGAGAACATGTTTTAGGAAATACATGGAGAGCAAGTACAAACTGGCATTAAAGATTAATCATTCCTGGACTAAGTAAAATTCTTTGAGAAAGAAAACTGTAGAAATAAATTAATTTCAGGAAAAGCAATTCTGAAATAGGGGATTAGTGATGAAAGGAAAAAATAATAGCGTGAGACTAACTAAAAATAAATATAAAATAAATTAATAACAGCTATTAATTATGAGTTGAACATAGTTTTAATCTCCAATCATACAAACTTTAAGTTATAAATATTTAAAGATTACTGAGAAAAAGTGGGAAAGAAACCATTTATAAACACATTTGCAAATAACATTTCCTATTAACCCCTTCAACAAAAAGATCGGGGAAGCATTTTCTTCAGCACAGATGCTAATGTTCTGTACCCAGTGAACTTGTCACCTGACCTCATAAGCCAGTTGCCCTGACCCAGGCTGCCTGGAGCAGCGGAGTGAGCCCCCTCCACGTGCAGGTGACTTGTATCCTTTTCAGCAACCTAGGACATGGCCCAGTAAAATGTACAGCAAAACTGAAATACTCTGTGTGTTCAACATGCTAAATTACTTAGATTCTTTCTTGCTAGACAGACCTTTAAGCGTGACACAGAAAGAGAAAGTATGTCGTTGGTAGGGCACATGGACCCAAAAGAAGAGAGGCGGGAGGGGCTGCTGTGTCGTCAGCGGTGAATACTCAGAGAAGCTGAGGTCAGCAGGAAGCAGAATCCAGAGGACTCACGGAACCCAGCCAGGGACGATTGGTCGGGAGGGGCAGAAACAGAGTCTGTCTTGGCAATAATTAATCGGAGAAAGGAGGAGGTATCAAAATACCTTGGCTTCTGAGATTGATCAGGAAGTTACGGATGCCAAAGGACTTTCCAGTTCCCACTCTACATTCTGACCCTGTGGTTGGAGTTTCTTTCTCTGTTACTTTCACATACACTAGTCCTTCAAATTCTACTGCTTCAGGTATCTGAAAGAACATACTTAGTAGACCACCTACAGGAGTTTCAACTTCATTCTGACAACCATCGAAAATCATAAAAAGGCTTCATATTTGAATGTAAAAAGTGCAATCTGGGACCAGTATAGAAAATTAATTGGGCAAGAGGTGGGGATTACATTTTGGTAACTTATTTTAAACCAGGTGAAAGATGATGATGCTTGGACTAAGCTAGTGGGAATAGAGCGAAGTGGATGACTTAGAGGGTTATGAAGGAAGATGAACCAGAAGGATTCAATTTATATTAGAGGTACAGGATGAAGAAGCAGGAAGAGCCCAGTTTGACTCTCCCTTTCCTGATTTGGGCAGGCAGGTGGATGGTGGGGCCTCCCTCTGAGAAAGGCAGGGTATGAAGAAGACCACCTCCTTCTGGGGAAGGAATACGAGGTGCCCATGAGACTGACAGGTAAATACATCCAACAGGCAGTTGGACATTCTTGTCTGGATCTCAGACAAGAGCTCTGGAGTTACAAGTTTGCATACAAGGGCACTTGACACCATGAGTTTCACAGACACCTAAGCAACAGTTTGTCTTATTCCCATGGTGCTGAATCCAGGAATACACTTGGATTAGGTCACATTAGCCTGGGGAAGTTGAGAATAAATAGTTAAATAACTTTCTAGAGTCACCCAATAGTAACCAAAAGAGCTGAGTCAAATTAAAGGCTTTTTGACTTCAAAGCCTGAGGTTTAACTATGACATGACCATGCTGGGGAAGCATTAGTTATGGTAAGAAAAGGTTAATTTGATCAGGCATTTATTTTTATTTATTATTATTATTTTTTTGGCAGTTTTTGGCCAGGGCCGGGTTTGAACTCACCACCTCCGGTTTATGGGGCCAGGGCCCTACTCCTTAAGCCACAGGTGCCACCTGATTAGGCATTTATTAATGTTATATATATATATATATATATATATATATATATATAGAGAGAGAGAGAGAGAGAGAGAGAGAGAGACAGAGTCTCAAGCTGTCACCCTGGGTAGAGTGCCATGGTGTCACAGCTCACAGAAGCCTCAAACTCTTGGGTTTAAGCAACTCTTGCCTCCAAGTAACTGGGACTACAGGCACCCATCACAACGCCCGGCTATTTTGTTGTTTTTTAGCTGGTGCAGGCTGGGTTCAAACCCACCAGCCTTGTAGTATGTGGCCAGTGCCCTACCCATTGAACTATGGGTGTCACCTATTAATGTAATTTTCAATGAAGACAATTTGTAGCCACAGAAGATAGTTTGATACCCATATCAACATTTACAGGTGTGCTATAATTTTGTAAGTGTTTCTTGAAACACTGAATATAAACGTATGTATTTGAATATTTGTCTTTGCTTCTAAAAAATTATTCTACTTATTGGAATGCTAACTGCAAAGTTTAGTTGATTTTTTTTTTTTTTTTTAAACAGAGTCTCACTATGTCGCCCTGGATAGAATGTTGTGGCATCACAGCTCACAGTAACCTCAAAGTCTTGGGCTTAAGCAAGTCTCTTGCCTCAGTGCCCCCACTAGCTGGGACTATAGGCGCTTGCCACAATGCCCAGTTATTTTTTTGTTGCAGTTGTCATTGTTGTTTAGCTGGCCTGGACCAGGTTCGAACCCACCAGCCTTGGTGTACGTAGCTGGAGCTGTAACCACTGTGCTATGGGAGTCAAGACAGTTTAGTTGATTTCTTAACTTGTAGATTAAAAACTTATTTTTGCTTTTGGTAACTTGCTTGGCTTGGCATAAAGCCATGCATTGGTTCTGGGGGAGTGCAATCTCTCTTGGCATATGTACATAGCTATTGTACAGAACATTAGGTACAGGTCATACCTATAATTAAATTGTTATACCTTAGGCGGCACCTGCCTGTAATCCTACCACTCTGGGAGGCTGAGGCATAAGGATCCCTTAAGCTCATGAGTTTAAGACCAACCTGAGCAAGAATGAGACATCTCTACTGAGAGAGAGAGAGAGAGAGAGAGAGAGAGAAAGAAAAGAATAATTAGCCAGGAATAGTGGTGTGTGCCAGCAACACAGGAGGTTGAGGCTGGAGGCTCTCTTGAGCCCAGGAGTTTGAGGTTGTAGTAAGCTACCATGATACCACTGCACTCTAGTTAGGCAAAAGAGAGATTCTGTTTTTCTTTTTCTTTTTTTTTTTTAACTTTTCAAATAATTATAAGTATTATTTTTAGTTGATGAATTCCAATTGCATTTCCTCAACTGCATATAATTGAGACGTAAAAGACTCTGAAGATATTTTGGGTCAATCATGTTAAAGTTACCAGTAATAAATTCAAATGAAAAGTTGGCTATGCAGCGAAAGACAAGGCCTGAGAACTGACCCCTACATTACTGGGCTAATTATTAAAGGATCATTTTTTAAAGCACCCTGGGACCTCAAGAGTAATGTCTGTTATATATATTCCATCTGCACTTTTTTCTAAATTCACACGTTTTCATACATAAAGCTTACACCATAGGAGCTGTGAAGTGTTGTAATAGGCGCAAATGATCCAAATTACTGTTCTAGGAGCTCACCACTATCACCTCTGCCACCTTGATCCATCCTTGCTTTGCCATCTTATCAGAAGGGAAAAAATGAAATTATTTAGTTTACAAAGTACGTGTATTGCAACATTTTCACATTTTACAGCCAAACCGTGCCGCCCACCCACGATCTCAGAGTTCATCTTGTAAAGGTGTCGTCAACTTAGCTGTTTCAAAGTGCTAGTTTCTTCATCTCCTACCTCTACCTTTCCTCCCTACCTTTCTCTGCTTCCCGCTTAGCAGTTGCAAAATGTCAGCGCAAAAGTACACTAAGCTGGGTCTTTGGAGTAGCACAAATGAAGATTATTCTGTTTGGCTTTCATCTCACGTAAATTATTTGGCACTTCAGTCCTAATGAATGCTTTTATATCCGTTCCTTCTTTGAGCCTCAGAACCCTGATTTTTAGTAGGGTACTCATTCATTCAACACATATTCACTGATTACCCACTCTAGGCCAGGCACTGTTCCAGGCGCTGGAGACACAGCCGGGACACGAACGGGAGAAGCGCCTGACTCGACCGAAACTCTCCCTCCAGCAGAGTCCGGCGGGGACAGGGCGGGACAGGGAGGGGAGGGCCCGATCTGGCACTGAAGGACTTTGGTTTTTACCGAGAGCGAGATGGGAGGATTCGAGGCAGAGGGCAGGTTCATTTTAAGATTAGGAAAATAAGGGACTACTAGCAGTATGTGTACCAGCTGAGCTTTAAAATAAAAATTAACAAGAGATAGGCTATTCAAGGAGGCAGAAATAAAAGGGACACGACAAATTAAGATGAATCCAAAAGGAAGCAAACTGTTTAAACCGAAATACAATCAAACAGGGCCAAGGGCTCTTTTCAAGGATTTGTCACGAAAGACCAGGAGAATCTAGACGTAGCAAACTCTGCTCCCCGCCCACTCGGACGCCGCGGGCGGGGCTGGGGCTCGGGCTCCCTATCCGGAAGCGCGCCTGCCCCGAGCGAGGCCACGTCCCGGTCCTGCCCCGCCGGCAGCTCGCACCCTGATTGGCCGTGGCGGGTGGGGGAGGCACGGCGTCCGGAAGTGCGGCTGACGTGTCTCGGCCGCGCTCGGAATTGTGGGCGGCTCAGCTAATGGCGTCGATGAGTCTTGGGGGCCTGAGGAGCCGACGCTGACGTTTCTTGCCAGGTTGGCTGGTGACACCCTGTGCGGCCGGGCCCCGCGGCACCCGGAGGGACCTACCCGCCTTGTGGGCTCCTCGGCCAGAGCCGGCGGAGCCTAACGGGGCGGGTCGGCTGCGGGGTCGCCTCCGAGAGAAGCCGGAGGGCTTGCGGGGAGGGAGGCTGCGGGGGGCGCACGGACAAGCTCGCGGTTCGCGGCCCAGGCCCGGCAGAACCCCTGCGGAGCCCAAGCAGCGGGCGCCTTACGGGCCAGAAGCGCGGGCGGGGAGCTGCCTGTCGCCCCCAGGAACTGACAGTGTCGGAGCTTGTTTGTGCCTCTTGGAAATTGGCTCGGACCTTGGAAGACCATGTCTGGCACTAATAGCCCCGAGGCGGTGAAGAAGCTGCTGGAGAACATGCAGAGCGACTTACGGGCCTTGTCACTAGAGTGCAAGAAGAAATTTCCACCTGTCAAGGAGGTAAGCTTCAGGCCACGTCGGGAGAAGGCGCCCCAGCCTCCGTCTTGTCTCATATTTCTTTCGGCCCGCACCTTTCCAGACTTGTGAGTCGTTGGGTTGTTTTGGGAGGGCAGAGGCGCTTTTATTTTCTCCCCTGTCCTTTCCTCTCGGTTGGGAAATAAAGTTCGTGGAGTGAACAGATTCATTCAATACTCACCTTCTCTGGCCAAGCCAGAACTGAAAAACTCAAGTGTTTGTCGCTCCTAAGAACTATTATCCACTCGTCGTAACGAAGTCTCTGCTTCTCGCGTTTATAGTATGTCACTACATTGGAAACAGCTTTTCTTCTTAGCGGGTGTCATTCATTCAGCTCAGCTGTTATCGGTCCCATGAAGTATTAATCAACTAGTCAGAGCCATTAATTCAAGACAGGTACTGAAAACCCACAGAAACGATATTAAACCTTATGAGCAGTACTGCAGTGGGAACTTTGGGTTTGGACTCAAAGTAAATGATTTAATCTCTGGCGTCATAACCTCCTTGAGCTTAAGTTTTTTTTCAGCTGTAAAATAGGGTTAAAGAGTGGTTTTATTGTAATATGTATGGGATAGTCGTCAGAGCAAAAGAGTATTATTAAAGAGGTCAAGTTAATAATAATAATAATACTCCAAATAGTTTCTTAGTTGAAATTTTAAAAATTGAGCTACTATTGGGTTTTTAAGATGCCATTTTAATTCTCTTAAGGTTTTTGAAACACTCTGCTCAACTTTTTTCTCATTTTTAAAATTATATTTCTTTTTTGGTGATTTTATAAAAGTAATTAATTTTATTCCTATTTAATATGGTTTGGTTTACCTGCAATTTTGTTTACTATTTGCCCTAAAAATTCGCCAAGGAATTTCATATTTCAACTTATTTAAATGTTTTTACCTTTATTATTTTGAGGATTCTGTCATTAGAACTTGATTGATAAAGTTTGAACTTTAGGCTTGTGAGGAGTCTTAATTTTAAGTGCTTTGGTTCTTTAGTTCTATCAGTCTTCAACTAATTCCATCTATTTCTTTAATGAAGTGAGCAAATATTACCCAATGATAGAAGCCAGATGCGTTACTTCTGCAAAGATGGCTATTATGATGTTTTTTTCTTTCAGATAGTCAGTAGTTTGTTTTGATACTTGTTTTAGTTATAACAAGTAAATTTAAAGAATTACGTAGGCTGTTAAGGTGTATTTTAAAGATTTAGATCATTTCAACTGTGAGAGAAATGCTGTCATTTAGAAAATAATTGAATCAAGAAAAGAATATCAAATCCTATTTTTAATGTCAACCATAATTTATGGAACTAGCCATTCCTAGTTCTAAGAATTCATATAAAAACTGTGGTTTCTCTATATTATATGACTTTGTGGGCTATGTTGGGAGTTTAATTGCCATTTGTTATGTTATTTCTACTGGAAAATACATTTGGAGTTATAAACAGGTAACTTACAAAGTTTTGGAACTCAACTCATTCCTAGTCTTAGGACTTTAATAAATGCTCATTTTCTTTTACTTAAACATTGGCTAGGGAAAGTAATTTAGTAATTGCACCTACTCTGTGAAATAAAAGTAGTTCTTGTGACTATTTCTGATAACATAATTTTGTATATGATACGTGATCTATAAGAATTTATTGAATGAAAGAATTTGGACTCCTCATCCAGTGACACTTGCTTGGGCCTTTACTTTAGGAATCGAAAAATGATCTTAATTTATGTCACAATTTTACAAATAGAATGATGTAATTAGTCTAAAGGTGATGATAGGAGGATGCTTTGACTTTCAAGAGATATTTTGGTTGAATTAAGTTTTTGATGGTGAATAAATAGCAGTGCCAAGGTTGGGCTTTTGTTCCTTAAGGAACTGGTAAGTTTTTGTTTTTTTTTCTCTTTGGGTGTCAGGTAAACCTTAGGGCAGAGCCCTTCTGAGTGTAAGAAGCTTTTTCATCTGCAGAAAGGTTTGCTAGTTAACACTTGCCCAGTGTCTTCTCAGGGTTGGCTGAAAAGTACCCGTGCTGAACTATTTATAAGCTACTCAAGAACTTGATATATACTGTTCTAATTGAATGTGTCTCATTTTCCAGTACTTTTTAAATACACAAGAATGAACTGAGAAATTTTATATTTAATCTCTATTTCAAGTTTTTTAAAAACTTGAAATAGAGATTAAATAGTACTTTTTATGGTTGTAGTGCTTCACTTTTTTTTTTTTTTTTTGTAGTGGCTGTAATTTTATTCTGTCATTTTATAATAGTTGAAATTAAAAATAAGATTTGGCATTTTCTAAATGTGAATGATTAAATAATACCAGCAATAAACTTCCTTTTTTTTCCTTCTGTTTTTCTTAGGTCTTTAAACATAAATCTTCATGCTTTATCAGCATAACTTTTTTTTTTTTTTTTTGCATAACTGTACTAGCTCATTCGTTTGGGAATATTTGTATGAATTTCTTTGCTTATTTTCAAGCCTTCTGTGGTCACTTCTCTGTAACTGATACTCAGTGGCCTCTAGAGGCAGTCACCTCTGAAGTTTTTTATGTTTACGTATTTCATGAATAAGAACTCTTTGATTACTTCTCCATTATAAGCACAGATGAGGAGAATCTAATTTAACCTGGAAATGTGTTCAGAGAAAGTTTTTAATTCTCTTTTTTTTTTTTTTTTTTTTTTTTTGAGATGGAGTCTCACTTTGTCACCCTTGGTAGAGTGCTGTGGTATCATAGCACACAGCAACCTCCAACTTTTGGGCTCAAGCGATCCTCCTCCCTCTGCCTCCCAAGTAGCTGGGACTACAGGTGTGTGCTACCCACAACACTGGCTATTTTTTTTTTTTTTTTTAAGAGATGGGGTTTCGCTCTTGCTCCTGTTGGTTTTGAACTCCTGAGCTCAAGCAATCCACCCACCTTGGCCTCCCAGAATGCTGGGATTACAGGCGTGACCCTCGGCACCCAACCTATTTTTTTTTTTTTTTATTTCTTAATTCTTGAGTTTTGCAGAAGGAGTAGAAGCTAGCTGACAGAAGTTGGGTGGGGGCGCGGTCATTCCTGGCTGAAGAAATAATACATGTTGCTTGTACAGGGAGTCCTGGGTTATGAATGAGATAGGTTCTATAAGTTTGTTCTTAAGCTGAATTTGTATGTAAGTTGGAACAGGTTCATTTACCTAATCCCTGTAATAGCCCCCATTTGTAATTGCAAGTTGTACGTGAGTGGGATGTTTGTAAGTGGGATGTTTGTAACTCAGGAACTGCCTGTATTTCATGTTAGATTTCATACTTAAAATTACCAGGAGTCCACTTTTTAAGGGGAGTAATACGATTAAATGCCTGTTTAGTAACATTGCCTTGACAGAAAAAATTAATTAGAGGGCATTGAGATTGAGGCAAAAAGAGCAAATTTTAAAAAGTGATAATTTCCTGTATAGGTGGTAGTAGGCATAGATATGAGGTTACTCTCATTGAGTTAGACCACGGAGAAAGAAAGTATGGACTGGAAAGAGATGGGTTTTTTTTTTTTTTTTTTTTGAGACAAACCCTTACTTTGTTGCCGTCGGTAGTGCGCTGTGCCATCACAGCTCACAGCAACCTCAAACTCTTGGGATCAGGTAATCTTCCTGCCTCAGCCTCCTGAGTATCTGCAACTACAAGCTTCTGCCACAACACTCGGCTAGTTTTAGAGACAGGGTCTTGCTCTTACTCTTGCTCAGACTGGTCTTGAACTTGTGAGCTCAGGCCACCCACCTCAGCCTCCCAGAGTGTTGGGGTTATAGGTGTGAGCTACCGCACATGGCCTGAAAAGAGATTTAGCAGGTAAAATTACCAAGGCATGGTGACTTTTTATATAATGGAGAGAGATAAATAAGTGTTACTTCCCAGGTTTCTGTCTAGGGAAGCAGGTAGGTCAGTGAGGGAAGGAATACAGGAGGAGGGAGTGTGTGGAGGGAGTGTGTTTCGTTAGGGCTCTCACCCCGTCCTGCTGTGCACGCTGGTCGGTCTGGCTGTCTTCTCCTCTCAGTGCTTTCTGTTCATCCTCACTTGTTCCTTCTAGCTCTGTGACTTCTAGCATGCCTCTCCTTTATTTGTGTTTTCTGAGCTATTATCCTGCTTCCAGGTGTTATGTTATGCCTGGCCTTGTATGTGCATTAATGGCATACGTGACCCCAAACCATTCTGTATGTCACCAGCAAATTTATATACTTAAAATCACCCGGAAACCTTCAGTGACTGCTTTGCACTTACAGAACTCTTAAGCAGAGCATTTTGAACTCTGCTAACCTTCCCACCCCTCCTGCCTGGCCTCTTCCTCACCTGCTTTATGCTCCAGCCCAAGTGCACTGCCAGCCAGTCTCCGAGGTCTCCTGTTGCTCCCACTTTCATGGTGGGCTTCTGAGCTGCTTTTGCTGCTTTATAATTGCCTCCCTCGTCTTTTCTCTCTTTTTTAAATTAATTAATTAATTAATTAAGTTTTTTGAGACAGAGTTTCAAGCTGTCGTCCTGGATAGAGTATCATGGTGTCACAGCTCACAGAAACCTCACACTCTCTCCTGCCTCAGCCTCCCAAGTAACTGGGACTACAGGTGCCCACAGAGTGCCCGGCTATTTTTGTTATTGTTGTTGCAGTTGTCACTGTTGTTTAGCTGGCCCGGGCCAGGTTTGAACCCGCCCGCCTGGGTGTACGTGGCCAGCGCCCTAACCACTGAGCTATGGGTGCCACCTCTCTTTTCTTTTTAAAATAAAACGCTGCCTTTCTTGGAATCCCACTTTCAATGCTGCCCATCCATTTGTTACACGAATAAGTCAACTTTAAAGACAGTTCTCTGATCTTCTCTCCTTGTCTCTCACTCACTCACTCATGAAATTGTTCTTGAGCTCCTTCTCTGTGCCGAGTGCGAGCTAGGAGCTGAAGCAAAACAAGCTGCATCTCCTGCCTTGGCTCCTCAGTCTAATGTGTTTTCCTCTGCTTTCTTAAGCTATAAAGTTATTTCCTTATAACTCTTAAATATTACTTTTCTGATAGAGTTTTTAAGTATTTTTTCTTTTTTACCTAACTCCTGTATTGGGTCTTGTTAATTTTTTTTATCCACTATAAGGCAGAGCATTCGTGTGTGTATAGGAGGTGCTACTAATAGCTGTGGAGGGTTAAGTTTTTAAGGAAAGGAAAAGGCATACCACCTGTTCAGTATAGACACATCTAGATATTCTCAGCCATCTTCACATAAACTGCATTCCATTCTTTCGTTTGATACGTTAAAGAAAATTTATTTTGTTTTCTAGAAGCCAGAAGCTCTGAATAGAATATCATGTAGGTATATATTTTTAGGAGCTTTTAGGGTTATAGAATAATAGGGTGTTACAGAAGAAAATTTTTTGGTTTTGTTGTGGTGTAGGGTGTGGTCTACATCTGTTAAGTACTTCCAAGTACGGACTTGACTTTAGGTCTGTTGATTTTACCTGACATCTAAAATCTCCAGTCTTTAGGCAGTGCTGTACCTTCCTTCTGTCCCCTGAGTTCATTATTTTATCTAAGTTGCTGTTAATTTGAATTTTGTATTTATTTTTTTGGAGACAGGGTCTTGCTCTGTCTCAGGCTGGGCTCAAGCAATGCACCCACCTCAGCCTCCCCGAGTGCTGGGGTCACAGGCTGAGCCACCACGCCTGTCTTCACATTTCTTCTTTAGCTCTTGTTTTATGCTGTGTCCTGTGAATAATTAATTTGGACCTTTGATAAATTTGTTTAGATTTTGAGGCTTTATTCTCATAGAAGTTGTAGAAATACATATGTTTTTAAAAAGCAGAACAAGAACTTTCGTGAAGGGAAGCAGCATTAATTTTTTTTTAGTTTGTATGTAGCTCTTAGTAGTGGACACTGGTTAATTACTTCCCTGCCACCCATTCCTGCTTGCTTCCTTCTGCAGTGGGCCACACTCTTCCCTCATTTTCAACCTTTCAGGTTCTCACTCCTAACACCAGGGGTACCTCAGTTAGCTCAATCTACTTTAAACTCCCCCCACACCCAGTCGCCACCTCCGTTCTTGCCTGAGCTACATAACTCTAGCAAGTGTTCCTGGGAAGGAAAAGCTTCCTCTTTTTATTCCTCACGGGCTGCTGAGAGAGACCCTTTCTCTCTTCCTAGATAGTGTCATATGAAATGGTGAGGCGTGGGATGGCCAAGATCGGAAGCAGCCTGAGGATGAACCTGCCCCGGGAACTGGGGAGAGCAGGACCATGGCAGAGGCAGCCCTGATGGCCTCGCGGCTCTGAATCTGACCTCCCCTGGAATGTTCAGTTAGTGAGATGCTCAAGGCCCTTCCCTCTCCCTCACCCTTCAAGTGAATTTGAATTGGCATACATATATAAATATATGTACGTTTATATACACACACACACCAACAAGTCTTTCTGGTACTATTTAGACACACACACCAACAAGTCTTTCTGATACTATTTAGACACACACACCAACAAGTCTTTCTGGTACTATTTAGACACACACACCAACAAGTCTTTCTGGTACTATTTAAAACTTTTTGTTTGTTTCTTCAGAAAAATTTATTGTGTAGCTCCTGTCTGGCGGTGCTGTGAAAGGCATTAGTGATGCAGAGGGATGGCTGAGGGGAGTTCTTATTCTCACAGGGCTCATGGCTAGAAAGAAGAAATACAAATGTGTGGAGTGAGGTCCTGGTACAAGCCGTAGACTGTACTAAAGGTGGAAAGACATCGCAGTATTTGTCATAGAAAGAAATGATGAGAGACTCTACTTCCATCGCTGCTCCTGGTGCTAGAAGGGTGACAGAACGAAGGACCTGCACCTACATATGTAGCTGCTTCATGGTGTTGGTGGATTAATTTCAGCAGAGCATTACCTGTCCCATTAAATTGGGGCTGATTCGGGTTTGTATTCCATTTGTTAATTTGTTGGCTTTATGGTTTAAGAGCTATAGAGACTATATTCCTGACTGTATTTACACATACATTTTAATTTTTCAGTGACTGAGTAGGTCCATCAGACTTTTTTCCCTTTTAAAAGACATCCTCTATTACTGTCCTCGAGTGTGAGAAACACTAGTTGCTGGAGGCTGAGAGCTGCTGCGGCACTGAGGCAGCGGGTAGAGAAGGGCAGGAGTGCAGGTGGAGATACCTTTTCCTTTAGGTTGATGATGAGAGTTTGAACTAAAGTGTGCAAGTGGAATCTGAGAAGAAAGAGAGTACAAGATATATGTATATATGTATATTTTGCTTTTTTTGAGGCAGAGTCTCACTTTGCCACCCTCAGTAGAGTGCCATCGTGTCATATCTCACAGCAACCTCAAACTCTTGGGCTCAAGCAATCCTTTTGCCTTGGCCTCCCGAGTAGTTGGGACTACAGGCGCCTGGCTATTTTTAGAGATAGGGTCTCGCTGTGGCTCAAGCTGGTCTTAAACTCAGGCAATCCACCCACCTTGGCCTCCCAGAGTGCTAGGATTACAGGCATGAGCCACGGCGCCTGGCCCTTAAGGTCATTCTTGTTCGAATCTTTTGGGGCCTAATGATTTCATTGCTCTTGGGTAAACACCTAGGAATCACAGGGTGGGCACTGGTTTAATTTATAAGAGTCTGCCCATCTCTGAGGGGTTTGTGCCATTTCCAGCACCTTTCACAGGTGGGGAAATGGTGGCCAGCTGTGTTCCAGGCCTTGAGGGCTCTTCTTGGGAGTAGCCCCAGAGCCTTCCTGGCCTCCCCTCAGTGGGGAGGAGGTTGACAGGTAATGGCCTGGGGAGCTGCTGGCCCCAGGATCAGGGCGCAGGGTGGGTTGGGAAGCAGGCCAGGGTGGGGCCCAGCCCTGCAATAGGCAATACAGAAGCTAGGGTCTCAGTGTCTGACACAAATAGTTACCCTCTTTGGGAACCGTGGCTAGGGGATCTATCAGGGGTCAAGGGTGGGCTACCTTCCAGGGGCTGCAGTCTGGTCAGACTAGAGGAGGCTGCAGGGATCCCTCTCACCCGCCCCAAAAAGGAACGCAGAGAGGGAGCAAGGAGCAGCCTGAAGGCCACGCGCTATCACCCGCCAGCTCTGTGCCAAGCACGTCCTCCCGGGCCCACAAGGATACTTTGTCTTCTGGGGGGAAGGGGTGTGTCTGGTGCTTTTAGGGCCAGTGCTGGGGTCCATTGTACCCAGGGTTTGGCTAGATTTAGCAGCAGGGCCACTGCCCCTTGGGCCCCTGACCCCTACTGAGGTAAAAGGACCATCCACAGTCTGGGATTGGCAGCCAGCAGAAAGCCCTAGGATGTTGGGAGGGATGCCCATGGAGGCCCTACTATTTGGGGTGAGGGATCCTCTGCTTTCAGGCCCTCTCAACCCCTGCTCCTGTAGCTCTGGCTGAGGAATCCCCCTGACAGAGCAGAACCAGGCTATGCATCCATAAAGCGTGTGGGGTGGGGGATACCATGAGAGTCCCGATGCTGGATGCTGATGGTCCTGTTTACAGGTTAGGGCTTCACTGAGGAGCCACTGGGGAGTTCAGAGCAGGGGCAGAAGTGTAGGTGTGCCTGTGGGGCAGCTCCTCCTGACCTCAGCTCTTGGGACATCCGAGGAGTGGCTAAGACCCTAGGAATTGCAGGACTGCCTTGGGGTGAGGCTGTGAGTGGCCCTCGGCCCCACCTCCCTCTGACCAGCCTAGAGTGACAGCCTGAGAGGTATCCAGACCATACCCCACCATATCACACTGGCCCCCTACCACAGCCCTCTGTGACTCCCTGTGGCCATAGGAGGAAGCAGATGGTGGGCTTGCGCCCCCCAGGGCCCTTACCCACCCCTAACTCTAGCCCTCCAGCTGATGGGGCCAAGCCAGGCCAGAAGGGTATAGGTGGCGACATCCTCATACTGCCCACAGCACTTTCTTCACCTGTCCCCTTTTGGGGTTTTTAAACTACTTTATAATTAGCAGGTGTCCATTTTAAAATCTGTAAAAAACAGTTTAAGGAAACAAAGTGAAGAACTCAACAGTGCTTCAGAATACTCCAGGGCCCTCCCCTACCAAGCTGCCTCTCTGTCTCTGTATCTCCTGTAGACGCTGTCTCTCTTTTGTTTATCTCTGTCATCTCTCTGTCTCTGTCTATCTCTCTGTCTTTCTGTCTCTGTCTCTCTCTTTTCCTCCTGCAGAACTGGAGGCTGATGCCCAAGGTCAGGGTCACCTCAGCAGCACTTTCCAGAAGCCCCAGGTGATTGTGGGGCTGGTGCCCAAGGGAGGCTCAGGTGGGAGCTCACAGGGCCCCTTGGACACAGCCCCTGAAGGTGTGATCTTGCAGCTCTCTCTTTAGGTTCAGTGTTTTTGGAAAACTGGGGCCTCCGTGTCCCCAAGGACCCTTCTTGGATCCACGGGCCTTAGGGATGGGGGCCCTGTGAACATAAGCATGCATGTGTGAGCCTACAGGTGAACCTGAGTGTGTCTGCATTCTTGGGGCTTCACCCTCCTCCATAATGCCCCCAGCCCCTGGCAGGAGGATTGGGTCCCACTCATTCCTTTGTCCCCAACTCAGGCCTCCTGGGGTACATCTGGCCCTGAGAAAGGCAGGGCTGGCTTCTCCTGCACTCCTGCCAAGACACCTGAGCTCCAACCTGCCTCCCTCTGCTTCCAACCATGACAGTGCTTGGCAACCTGCATGACTTGAACGTCCACAAGAGGCGGGGGACCGTTGTTCCCTGAGGGGAGGGGTCTGCTGAGCTGCCTGAGGGGCGGCTGGGCCCCTGCCCTGTCCCCATGGTCCCTACAGACCTTCCTGCCCAGGGGCCTGTGAGTCCCTCCCCAAGGGTGGTCAGAAGGGTATGGATGGTCTCTTCCCACTTGGCTTCCCTCCAGTGGCCCCAATCTTTGGGGTCTGGCTCTGCCTACCCGAGAACCATAGGTCTGTAGGAGATTTGGACCTGGGGCTACTGCAGGACAGAAGATACACATAAACAATGACACAGACTCGGGGCAGAGGGCAGACAGCCACCTCAGGCCTCTCCTCATCTCAGGACACCAAGGGGGCAGGGGGCTTGAGGCCAGAGCACTGCAGGGCCGGTGATGGCTGGGTATGGTCTCTGGGGAGCCAGTGGGGCACTTGACGGAAGGGGGAGCTCAAGCTCCTGATCCCTCGTGTTTTGGATCCCCCAGATCCACTATGGCTCCACTCACCCAGATGGGAGGTGCTGGGATGTTGGGAGTATGGCCTCACTTGTTGACAGAGTGGTGGACTGTGTGGACCCAGCTGTCCCCGGCTCTGATTAGCACTGACAGGACACCTATTGCCTCATACAGCAAGGGCTGAGCTGCCTAGTCTGGAGACCCCCCCTGCCTGGGGACAACCTACTATGGGAAGGGGCTGTTTGTGTGTCTGTGTATATTTGCAGGCATATGTCTGTGTGTGTCTGTTTCTGTATGTGTCTGTGTATCTATGTGTGTGTGAGTCTACCTATGTGTCTGAGTGCCTGTGTTGTGTATCTGCATGTGTGTATGTGTGTGTGTCTGTGCCTGGTTGTTCATGGCCCATGCAAGTGGCCATGCTGAGTTAGTGCTGGGACCCTAGCTCTACAGATCAGCCTCAGAAGCTGTCACAGATTGGCCCATGACTGGTGAATGTCCCCTGAGGAAATGGTCTCTGGCGGGGGCTTATGAGTCCTCAGCCCCCACAGTGTCCTGGGCAGATGCCCAGCTGGGGTTAAGGCATCTCCCCTCCTCCTGGACTCCCATGAGCAGGGGTCTCTGGCCTTGGGCACCAGGGCAGGCCAGACCCATAGGGGCTCAGTGGCCCTGCCTGGGGGCCCCTTTCTGTCTGGGCCCTGGTAGTTGAACAGAGCCATGTCAGATCTGGGGTCCAGGCAGGGCTCTGGGCTGCACGCCCTAGCCAGTGTCCACCTGATCCTACAGATCACTCCAGGGCCAGGCTGTGCGGCAGGTGCTGAGCTGGGCCAGCTGGAAGGGGAGAGACACCACCGTCCCTGGGCTAGCTGCTCTCCCCCATGTGTGTGTTCCGGACTCCTGACGCAAGCAGAAGCACAGAGAGATAAGGGCTGGAGGAGGGTGGCCGGCCAGGCCAGCCCCAGCCCAGCCCCCGGCCAACAGCCTGGGCCATGAGCCTTGCTGCCCACCACCCACCTGCCTGCTGGGCCCTGGCTTGTACTCTGCTCAGAATAGGTCTTTGTGCTCCAATCTTGCAGGTGCGGGGGTGGGATGGGGTCCTTGGCACGCAGTAGCCCTCTGATCACATGTGACAGTGCCGGCCAAGGTCCCTGCTACTCATAAATGAGGAGCTCGGGTTGGCAGCAGCAGCACTCCCTGCTCAGCAGGCGAGTTCTCCACCACGTCTCCCAGAACCCCAGGTAAGTCTCCGTCCTTCCTCACACCTGCAGGATCTCAGTGCTCACTGCCCAGGGGACTTCGAACCTGATGACTGTTTCCTGCTGACCTGTGCGGAACCCTCCTGGAGAATGGCCCCTTTGGGTGCTGAAGAGCTGGCCCTGCTCGTTGTTCCTTTTTCCTATGCATATACTTCTTTGAGGATCTGGCCTAAAGAGGTATAGGGCATGGGAAAATGGGGCAACGAAGTCCTCCCCAGCCAGCACCTGCGCCCCCACTACCTGCATTTGGACTGGCTGAAGATTGTGGGTCCAGGATGAAAGTGTAAGTTTGCCTTTGTGTGTGTCCTGGAAGTGCCTGAGGTGAATGTGGTCCAGCCTCCACCCTGGCTGATCTTTGCAGCCAGGAAGCTGGGGCAGGAGCTGCAGAAAGGAGGGCGTGGGTGGGTTAGGGCTTGGTGGCTGTCTGGGGGTGGGGGCAAGGGTCACAGAAGGTGCGAGAACAGGACGGTGCTAGGAGACCTGGGTTCTCAAGGCTGCTGGTGGGGTAGGGCGGGGCGGAGGGATATGTAGCCGGGAGTCTGGCGCCTGGACACTGATTGGGAGGACCCATGACCTGTTCTTTGGAAACTTTCTTTACAGACCACAGAAGTGCACCCACAGGTGACCCCACTTTTTACTCAAGTGGGTGGCTATGGATCTAGACACCTAGAAAGACATGGGGCCAAGACTGGAGATGTCAGCAGGGGTTGTCATTTGGGCTCTGGGTAGGGGGGACTTCTGTTTCTTAACACCTGTTGCACTTGTGTAATGACGGGCATGAGCTGGTTTTCTGATTAGAAATGGCAATAAGGCTAATTTCATTTAAACTCATTAATTGTGGCAAAGTTCTGACAATAAATGAAATTTGAAGATAATACTTCTCTGTTGTGCTCTTTTTTCTCTCATCTCTCATCATATTGATGTGGGTGTCTTGTCAGTAAAGAGTGGTCTTTGGGGTAGTGTAGTAAAAACACATACACACAAGGGAATAGAATGGGTACAGGGCTGGGAACAAGCCCAGAGCCTGGGGCTGGGATGCTGAGTGTTAGGGACTCTTATCTGCCTGGGAGCCAGCATAGCAGCCCGCTGTCCCCTCTGCCTGGCATTTTGGCCTCTGGGCAACAGTTGCTGGCCAGGGTAGAAGTTCCTGGAGCCTGAGGGCTCAACTTCCCGGTGTAGAAAAAGGGAAAAGGGTGCTCCCTGAATCAGTTCAAATAACAGTCATCCGGCTGTTGCTTTTTAAAAGGAGGCCTGAAGACAGGAGTCTGTGAGAAGACTTAAGCAGGGTGCCAACACCCTTAAGCAGCCCAGAGTCTTGTCAGGCTTCAGGGCCAGCAGTTTATCAAACTCACCAGGGAACAAGGCTTTTAGGGCTTTTATCAGCACTGACCTGCCCAGGCCAGCCCCGCCCCTAATCCCATCTGAAAGTCGGGACCTGGAAGAGGGAAGGTCGACTGGGGGACTTCCAGGTGGGACCCTCCCAGCAAGACAGCCACTCCCCCAGACAGCCACTCCTCCGCCCCAGTAGACCTCTAGCTTCCCCCCCAGGACCCCTGGAGAAAGTGGAGCAGCTGTGCTGCAGATTTCTGATCCCTTCTAGAGCCTCTGGGCTGTTCTCCTCCAGACACTTGGAAACCTCTTCATAGTCTGAAGTAGATGTGGTGCCTGTCACAGAATCTCGGGCTGCAAGCCCAGCTGGATCCAGGGAGCTGAGTGCTTTGCTTTGCTCTCAGCTCTTACCCTGCCTAACTGTGTCCCTGCAGAGTTCTGGCCACAGCAGCTACACAGCCCTTCCAGTGTTGGGTCCCACAAGGGGCCCCGCCCTCCCTGGGCTCTCTGATGCCTTTGCTGTGCGTATGCTTGGGGTGGAGGAGGGAGGCCTGGGCTAGACTGCAGCTGCCTGAGCCCTGAGGAAGGCCAGTGTCACTACCAGAACCACATGGAGGCAGCCAAGCAGCTCTCCACGCCAGCTAGTGTCCATTAAGCAGGTCGAGTCCATTGGGACTCAGCAGAGGGGCAGAAAGAGGCAGTGCGGGGGTCAAGGTGGGATGGGAGGGCACCCTAGAAACGCAGGCATCCTGTTCACAGGCATCAACTCCAGGGCCCTTGTCCCATGAACACTGAGGGCCCCTAAAGGGCACTGGCAGAGGAGGATGCCCTCACCTCACCTTCCATTTACCTGTCACCTGGCCACAGCAAATGGGGGCTTCACTGGCCTAGGATAAAGGGGAGTGTTTGGGAACCCTGCTTGGAGGGGCGCACTCTGCTGGTGCCCAGGAGCCACAGGGCTGTACTGCCCCCTCTCACCACTGCCCGGGGCTCAAGAACAATGATGGAAATGGGATGTGTTCAGAGTACATGGCTACAGAGCTAATAATTACTTTGGTAGGGAGAGTAGTAGGCCCCTGACAGTGACCCAGAGAGGGCTGGGGGGGGGGGGAGAAGGGGGCTGCATTTGTTCAGCAAGCCCACTCCCCCTTTCCACATGGACTCCCAGGGTTTGTGGCCTGGCCCCAAGCCCTGGGGGCATAGCTTTAGACTCAGAATGGCCATGATGGGGCTCAGTACACACATGCCCTCCCCTCACAATACAGCATATATAACACTCATGTACTACACAGTACAGACCCATGACAGATACAAAGCACACAGCTCTCATATGTGAGAGGCCCTGGGGAGCTCAGAAAAGATGGGTAATCACTAGGAGGCCTCTCCCAGAGACAGTGTGACCACCCCTCTGTGCCCTCAGCAGTGCCTCTGCCCTATTGGCCCTTCCCACCTCACTCTCAGCTCTGCTGTGAGGTTCCTGCTACAGACACCTTCCTCAGCCACCTGCTACTGTCCTGTGTCCCCTGTGGGCATTGCCCTGCCACACTGTGAACCTACACCTGCCAGCTGTTTTCCCAAGTGGGCTGGGTACAGATTCTCTGCTCCTTCCCTGGCCCACCCTGTTCATAACACCAGGGTGCAGGGCATAATGGTGCCTGGGCTGGCTGGAGGGTGGCAGAATGGAGCATGAGGGCCAGTGTTGGGGGCCTCAGGTGCTAGACACCCACATAAGGACACTGAGCCGCAATGGGGCCTGAAAGCATGTGGGGACTGCTGAGAGTGCCCAGGAGCAGAGAGGGGACATGGGGCTTTGGAGCTGGTGCAGAGGACCAACCAGGAGCCGGGAGCTTGGGCCAAGGCCAGGAGAGTGGTCACACTGCTGGGGTGTGGGAAGGTAAGGGCTGTGTGGGCAGTGCTGTTGTTGCTACTTTAGACGCTCACAGGCTGGGGGGTAGGTGGGGGGATGATGAAGGATCTGAGAACTAGAGTCTGCTCCTGCCCAGCCCTTAGGACTTTGTGTGCTGCCCCCCTGAGCTGGCTGGACCTTGAGACACCCCCGAACTGAAGTCCTTGGTCATTCACTAGAGGAGCTTAGGGATGAAGGCTGAGTGGCTTCTGTGGCCAGGGGATGTATGAGAATGGCTTTATTACTGGGAACTTGCTCCCACCCCTGCAAACTTGACCACTCCAGGCTGTGCCCTGGCCCACCTGCTCCCTCAGAAGGCCCATCCCAACCACAGGCTCAATGGCTTATCTTTGTCTGAACTATTTGAGAAAACCTTCCAATAATAGATGAGGCTGGTGACATCAGTGAACTCATATTCCCGTGTCCCACTGGGACTGAAATGTCCCCCCAGAGACACCCCAGACACTTGTGCACTGTACAACACAGCCAAAGTTTTGAGACTGTTGCCCTGTCTGCACATTGGTGACACCCTGGCCCTGTCTGGGGGGGGCCACCTAGCCTCCTGTCCCTGGGTCCCTGGGCATAAGCAGATTTTCCACAGGAAGTTGGTGGTGGCCTTGCTGGGGATGGGTCTTGGCCTTCATCCCATCCCAGAGTACCAGAGAGAGCGGTGAGTGCAGAGTCCTGGCTCTAAGGCATGTAGCTGCTGTCTTTGAGCCTTTCCTTTGAACATATGAATGATCATGCACACCTTTTACATGATGTTACCATTTATCATGCTAGGAAAGTTCTACGCACAACAAGCCCATTTCTGGCTTCTGATTCTGCCCACTGATGGATGCATCAGTTTACTCTGTAATCTCCAGCAAACAGGTAGCTGGAAAACTCCAACTATAAATTTCCAGAATCTTGAGGCAGGTCTGGCTTAGAAGTGCCACCAGACTCACAAAAGGCGCCATCCTGCTGCAGATGGAGCCGTGGCAACACCAACAGGAACAGAGTGGATCCTCTGGGACACTGGCACACCACTTGTGTGGGCACTGTGGAGATGGACGTGCCTCCTCAGAAGGCATCAGTGGCTTCTGATGGTGCACACAGGCCCCAGGGTCCCAAGGACAAGGCTGGGCCCAGTATATGCACATGGCTTCCAGAGTCTGGAAGGTGACACACCAGAGGCTGTTGGCAGCAGGAGGCCCTTGCCAGACCCAAGGGGTCTTGCTCCACTTGGCAGAAACCCCAGAAGGAGTTGAGTGGCAGCACCAGAGCCGGAGTCCCAGCAGGGGTGCCCAAGGGTATGGCTGCTGCAGGCCACTGCTCAGGGCTGAAGATGGTGCCAAAGGGGACAGGTGAGAGCAGAGGCTGGGAGAAGGGGACGTTGAGCTGGGAGTCCTGCATCTGGCGTTTGTGTTTCATTCGTCGATTCTGAAACCAGGTTTTTATCTGTGGAAAAAACAAGATCAGAGCTGGGAGGGGTGCAGGCTGCCACCCAGCCAGGCTGGAGGCCTCACCTGCACCTCTGAGAGCTGCATCTCCTTGGCCAGCTTCTTCCGCTCCAGGGGGCTGAGGTACTGGTGGTGCTGGAAGACACCTTCCAAGGCCCGGAGCTGCTCTGCAGAGAAGGCTGTGCGCACACGTGGGACCCGCCAGGGGTCTGGCTCCTTGCTGGGCCCTGAAGGAGGGAAGAGGAAGCACTGAGTCTATTTGGTTTAAAATGCCACGCTGCAAGGGCTGGGCTGGTGCAGGAGGCAGCTCACCTCCCCCACCCAGGGTGTGGAGTGGAGCATAGAGCTGAGACTCAGGTGACAAGAAGTATTGCCTCCTAGGCCTGGTGCAGTGGCTCATGCCTGTAATCTTAGCTCTTTGGGATGCTGAGGTGGGCAGATTGCCTGAGCTCACGAGTCTGAGCCATTAGAGCCAAGCCTGAGCTAGAGTGAGACCTCCATCTCTACAAATAGCTGGGCATTGTGGTGGGCGCCTATAGTCCTAGCTACTTGAAGGCTGAGGCAAGAGACTTGCTTGCGTCCAAGAGTAGAGATTGCTGTGAGCTATGAGGCCACAGCACTCTATTGGGGGCGACAAGCGAGACTGTCCAAAAAAAAAAAAAAAAAAGCAAGGAGTATGGGATTATCACCCTAGTTTGGACAACTCCACAGACTGCCTACTGTCCCATCCATCCCCCAATTTTCCCTCTTTTCCCCTCCCCTCCCCAGAGCTTCCTTCACACCCACAGCTTTCTAGGGTACAGACAGGAACTGGAGATTGACCAGGAGAGATGGGCTGTGGGCAATATGGGCACGAAGGCTTTCTGCAGAGTCTATTCAGGCAAAGGCCCAGGGACTCAGGGGGCCCAGCCAGCTCCATTCCCACGTGAACCCTGGCTGTTGTCTTTGCCAAGTCTGCTTTCTAATTTCTAAATTAAGAGATGGGATGGTATTTAGTGCCCCATGAGGTGGTCTCAGTCCCAGGAAGGAGGCCACCGTGGTGAACACCAGTTGTTACAAGAACTTGTTAAGTCTGACCAAAAAAGCCCAAGGGGAGCTGGCTGCTGCAGCTCAGTTTTAGTGCCCCTACAGCCCTCCCTAACCCCCCCCCCACACACACACAGCAGGGGCAGCAGGTTCAGCCTGGCCTGGGCCTGATAAACAGAACAAAGAAACAAAAAATATTCAAGGAAACACCCGGGCTGGGCCTGGTGGCTCACGCCTGTAATCACAGCACTCTGGGAAGCTGAGGCAGGTAAATTGCTTGAGCTCAGGAGTTGGAGACCAGACTGAGCAAAAGCAAGACCCCCATCTCTAAAAAAATAGCTGGGTGTTGTGGCAGGGGCCTGTACTCCCAGCTACTTGGGAGGCTGAGGAAAGAGAATTGCTTAAACCCAAGAGCTGGAGGTTGCTGTGAGCTGTGATGCCACAGCACTCTACCAAGGGCAACAAAGTGAGACTCTGTCTCTAAAAAAACAAAACAAAACAACCCAAGAAGATTTTTAGGCTGACAGGAAACAAGTTTTGCAAAATCTGTTTTAACACCTGAAATTCAAGTCACCTCAGGGGCAAAGGGATTATCGGGTGGCTTTCTGGGTTGGGGGAGAATAAATTTAATATTTTACCTCAGTGAAGTGTAAAATTATTCCATAAGGATTAGTCATACTCTTTCTTCCTTTCCCTTTCCTTCCTTCCTTTCTTTCTAGAGACAAGGTCTCCCTCTTGCTTAGGCTGGTCTTCAACTCCAGAGCTGAGGCAATCTACCCACCTGGGTTTCCCAGAATGCTAGGATTACAGGCATGAGCAGCTGTGGTGGCCTAGTTAAACTCTTTTTAAATAAAAATTTATAGATAGTTTCAACCCCACTTTTGACCATCTAGTACTTTGAATGTGAACACAACCATTACATCACAGAGACTGAGAAAATCTTGTCAGCAAGCCATAAAGTTAACATAAAGCTGAAGTCATGGAGACCACCTCCCAGTAGCAAGGGACAGGGTTTCCACAACCCACCCTGGTCACCCCAAACAGACCTCAGGGCTTTTTAAAAAAAGGACCCCAAAGGGGCAGTGAGGCCAAAGTCAGAGGCTGATCCAGAGACAACCATCCCTGGAACCAAGTTCCAAGAATTAGGCTGATCCAGAAGCCTGGCTTCCCTGGGGGGGGAGACAATCATCCCTGAAACCTAGTCCCAAACAGACCTCAGAGGTTTTTAAAAAAAAGGACACCAAAGGGGCAGTGAGGCCAAAGTCAGAGGCTGATCCAGAAGCCCGGCTTCCCTGGGAGGGAGACAACCATCCCTGGAACCAAGTCCCAAGGATTAGGGGACTGGGAAACCTCGTGCAGAGATGCTCATGTCTGTGCTCTGTGCAGCAGGGGAGCCGGTGAGGAGGGTTGAAGAACAGAGGTGAGAGGGCAGAAGAGCCTGCTGTGGCTTCAGATTCCAAGGTGTTTACTCCCAAGAAGGGGCAGTGAGACCTAAAGCCCCAGCTCTTGTAAGAGCATTCCAGCCCCCACCGAATGCATGGGGGCATGGCAGAGGTGTGTACCGCCTCTGGCTCCTGTACCCTCCCCAACTTCCATTCCTGCCTGGGAAAGAAGGGGTCCCACCCAAACCTACCAGCCAAGGGCTTCTCTCGAATAGGCAGATCCGAGGACATAGCCGAGGATGTAGCCTCCTTCATGACGATGGTCTGAGAGGGATCCCTAGTGCTAGATGCCTGGCCTGGGCCAGAGGGGCTTCCCCAGGAGACTTCCGCGGTCATGGAGATGTGGGTTGGCCTTGTGCAGCTGCTCTGGGAGAGCCAGTCCACTGAGCCAAAGCTGGAGAGCCTCTCTGGGACCCTGGGCAGGGCGGTGGAGGGGTTCATGGCAGCCAGGGCGAGGGGGAAACACTGGAAAGATGGTTGGGAGGGGCTGGTGATCCACCTCAGGGTTAGCAGAGCAGGCTGCATTTATAAGTGGAGGAGGGAGTGAGAGCAGGTTTGCATAGATGCCTGTGAATTCCCCCAGATAAGTAGCACCTAATTGCCTTCAATTCAGAGGCACAAAGGAGAGGGTTCACACCTCCCGGGCTCCTAGACGTCTGGGCAGGGGTGGGGCTGTGGTCTCCACTGAATTGAGATGTACTGACTCCAGGCTAGTTAGCCCTGTTCTCCAACCCCCACCCTGCTGTGGAGGCTGTAGGACGGTGAGGAGGGGCCCATTCCCACTGGGGCTTATCCCGAGCGGTGCCTGGATAAGCGTGATCTAGAGCCTGTGCAGGTCTGCAGCATCAGGGCTTGGCCTGGAGGTGGCAGATGTTAAAACCCGAGGGACAGCAGAGTCCGGGTGGACGGCTCCGGTCTGTTGCCCTGTGCCGTGTGGGTGGGCAGGAACAGAAGGCAGGCAACTCCGGTAGGAAGGGTGTCACCCCAGTGCCACAGGAGCATTCTGCGGACTCGGGTCCCACGTCCGCCCTGGGGAGGATGCTCGCCCTGGGCATCTAAGCAGGAAGAACAGGGCGAGTGCCGGGATTCCGCCTGGGCTACAGTCCTCGCGAGTCCCGGCTTTGTGGCAGAGCCGCTGGGGGACAGTCCGAGTGCGCGCCCTCGGGACCGGCATCCCGACCGTAGCCGCTTTTATCCGGACTCTCTGTGTCCACCTTCTGGACACCCCGGTGGCCTCGGGGAACAAGGCGACAAAGTTTTGGGGAGCTCTCAGGTAGCCACTCAAGGGTGGATACAGCCAGCGGGCCCAGCGCCGTGAACTGCCCCTCCGGCCGCGCGCCGGGACTGACAGGCACGTGCTGCGTCCTCCACAAAGGCGGGGAGGAGTTTCCGATCCCCACGCGGCGGGGCCCTGGGCTCCCCTCGGACCACGCAGGGCTTCTCTGCAGACCGCGTCGAGTCAGCAGCTCGGACCCCCGGGGACGCCGGCGCCAGTCGGGGCGGACTTCTGACGGCCGCCCCAGCACACACCCCGCCCTGCGGACATCAAAGGCGTCTAGATTAACGCCCGACTCCGCCTCCGGAGCCCCCGAGGTGGGGAGGGCGGAGGGGAGCGGGAGGAGGCGGCCGCCGAGGGGCGCGGTCGGGGAGGAGCAGGCCGCCACTGACCCTGCGCTAACCCAGTTAGGTCTTTGGACCCTGAAGGGTGAGGCTGGTGGGAGTGGGGAGGCGCTGGGACCTCCGACGTGGCCTCTGGGAATGAGGTTGGAAGGGCTTGGGGGACGGTTGGCGGTGCGGAGGGGCGCGTGGGCGCTACTAAAAATAGAAAAATCAGCAGGGTGTGCTGTCTGGGGCCTGGAGTCTCAAGCTACTCCGGAGGCTGCGGCAAGAGGATCACTTGAGCCCAGGAATTTGGGGTTGAGGTTGCTGTGAGCTAGGACACTAGGGTACTCTACTCAGGGTGACAGTGAGATTCTATCTCAAAAAGAAGAGAACATTTGTGGGGAGCATTACCTCTGTGTGCGCCAAAACATGAATTTATGAAACGTTAACTACTAATGTACCACACTTTTTAAGACCTAGTTTTAAGGCCGGGGTCGGTGGCTCCCGCATGTAACACTCTGGGAGGCTAAGGCGTGTGGATTGCCTGAGCTCAATGGTTCCGGACAAGCCTGAGCCAGAGCTAGCTTCCTCTCTAAGACAAACAAACAAACAAACAAACAAACATAGACCAGCTTTGTGGCGGGCGCCTGTAGTCTCAGCTACTTGGGAGGCTGAGGCAAGAGAATCGCTTAAGCCCAAGAGTTAGAGGTTGCTGTGAGCTAGAAGGCCATGGCACTCTACCGAGGGCGATATAGTGAGACTGTCTCAAAAAAACAAAACAAAACCCAGTTTTAGTATTTTTTCATTTCTAATTTTTCAAGGACCTGGGTACCTTGCTTTCCACCCGCATTGGCAGCAGGGTCAGACAGCCCCTCCCCCTAGGGCCGCCCTGCCCCCAACCCCTTGCAGATTCCCCACCAGCGGTCTTTCAGCCTTCCCCACCGGAACTGCCTGGCTCAGGCCTCCCCCCGAACACCCCGTGATCTGCTCATGCCGAGGCTGAGGGTACCGACGTTCTGGTAGGGTCCCCTCATCCCCGCAATCTCCGGAGAGACTCACGCATCCTACTGGGCGGGTCTGCCGCCCCTTGGGCTCTGTGTCCTGGAGGCAGCCGCGCCCTCCACTGCACACCTGCGCCCTAGTGTGATTCGAAAGCGCTCCCGGAACAGTCTAAAGTCAAATTTATCCCAGCGCGGGCTCCTCCAGCGCCGCAGCTGGCGGCCAGGCACCGCCTCTAAGACCCACCGAGGGGACTGCCCATACGCTCTCCCACGAGGAAGGGAACACCAGTCCTAGGTGTGATCGCTTCGCTGCCCCGCCTTCCTCGGGTGTCTCTCCAGGTCTTAGGGGAACCGAGGTACAGCCGCGTGGCCTCGCTAGCTGCCGCCACGCTCCCAAGGTCGGTTCCTCTCTGGTCCGCGCCCCTTCCCTCCCTTTCCCCATTGAAGCCCTCTTGTCTCCGCTGAGTTCCTCGGGCCGAGGGAGGGCGCGGGGCTGCGCTGCCCCCCGCCCTGGTCGGGCGTTCCGGAAGAGGGGGCCACGGCGCCCGAACGGCTCCTGGGGAGGTGAGCTCTGGGCGGCCCTCATTTGTTCGTCCCAGCCTCTGTCAGGCCCTTCACTGGGGCCTCCTAGGGCCGAGCAGCCCTTCCCGTGAATACCCGATGTGTCCTGCTGGGCGGTGCCTTCCTCCAGTCGGCGCAGCTGGCGGGGGCTTGGCGGGTGCAGGGGGCGGAGACCGGAGCCGGTGGTGACTCTGTGGACAGAGGGGCAGGGCGGAGCTGGGGCCCCAGGGTTCTGTGAACACGGGAGATAGAAGGGCTCAGTCCAAGGATCCCTGCCCGTGAAGCACACACGGGGGTCCAGACCTAAAAGGGCCCTACCCGTGGATGCTCTTTGCTGCTGCAGAGGTTTGTGGATGAGTATGGAAGAGCCTTCGGGGGACTGAGGAGGGTAGAGGGTGGGAGACTGAGCCAGCCCAGGGGGGGCCTGAGTCAGCTGCTGCTGCTGACCCTAGACCCCCCACAGGCTACTTCCAGGACACATACCACCCATGCCTGTGGTGAGCACCTGTGGGCACTTTGGGTGTGTGCCAGGGAGCGGTGGCTGGGCATCCCTGTCCTAGCCTTGCATCACACACCTGGTCAGTTCTGGAGGTGAGCACTGCACGGCCAGGGGATGTCCCCTCTTCTTATGTCTTCCCTCACTATCCCCTTGCTTCAGTCAGTGGGTGGCTTATGACCCTCTGTTCTGTGATTCTGGGGTATGATGCCCACCCGACAGCTCAGTGCAGGCCTGAGGCTCTGTTGTTCTCCCATTGCAGTAAGTGATGGGGCTGAAAGCCCAGGGCCTAGCCCTGATGAGGTTTGTTTGGCTGCAGGCCACAGTGAGAACTAGACAAATCTTGACTGCTGGGTGGCTGGGGGAAACCTTGACCAGGTCTCAAACCACAGGCCATGGATGTTGGCGAAAGGAATGGGATTTTGAAATTTAACTATATTGGCTGGGCACCCCTAGGTCAGTGGGTAGGGAGCTGGCCATATGTTCCAGAGCTGGAGGTTCGAACCCACCCCAGGCCTGCTAAACAAACAAAAAATAGCTGGGCGTTGTGACAGGCGCCTGCAGTCCCAGCTACTAGGAAGGCTGAGGCAAAAGAATTGCTTAAGCCCAAGAGTTTGAGGTTGCTGTGAGCTGTGTGATGCCATGCCTGTCTACCAAGGGTGACATAGAGCCCCATGTCAAAAAAAAAAAAAAAAAAAGAAATTTTGTGTAGAGACTTAGTGTGTCCAACATGGAGCTCTGAGGCATATGTGATGATTTAAAGTAAATGAAATAAAATTAAGTCTCACTGGCCACATGCCAAGGGCTCAGTGACCACATGTGGCGGTGGTTGTTGTGCTGGACAGTATAGTTCTAGAACACTCTGCCATCTCAGGTGCTCTGCACAGGGCTGCTAAAGGCAGTAAGGGGTGTGCCTGGCACTGTAAGAGTCCAAAGAAAACCCAGGTGGATCAGAGAGAGCTGGGGAGGCAAAGGCACCTCTTTTTGTAACTACAATGGGGATAGTGCTGCCTAGGCTTGCAAGGAAAAGACCTTTCCGGGAGACTGGTGACAGAGATGGCAGGCACTGCGGATGCAGCCTGCCAAGACAGGTCCATCTGGGTTCAGCCAGTGAGTGCTAGGATGGGGCCATGACATCATGGTACTCATGGGGCAAGATGAAGACCTCAGGCCCTAGCAGAGCTGCAAAGGCAAAGACTCAGGACCAGGGGCACCAGGCCTTGTCAGACAATTAGCTGGGACTCTGTTTAAAGGGAGCACCTTTGGGAGGGAACTGTGCAGTTGAAAATGATGGACATTGGTGAACTGTCTGAAGATAAACCAGAAAGCACAGGTGGTATTAATTATGTCCCAACTGAGCTAGCCAGGGGAAAATGCCCCTGTTAGATTGTTTAAGGCACCTTAGAGAAAGAGATCAGAAGACAAGGAAAGGACAGGTGCCCATTGGTTGCCCTGAATGTGGAAGAGCAAATGAGCCCCATGTCAAGGAATAACTGGCACAAGCCCTCAAGCTCTTTCTTTCCAACCTGTACCTGGCAGGATGGCTCCTGCAAAGGCAAAGGGCTGTCTGCCAATAGTGAGGGAGGTGGTGACTCCAGAACCTGCAAGCAACACCCAAGCAAGTCCTTGGAGTGGATGAATCCCTTGGAAGTCCTGCAGGTTGCCCTGAAGGAGAGGGGACTCCAGATGTGCACATGATGACCAACACAGCTGCCTGTGCTGAAGGAATAAGAATGTCCTGGTTCAGCGCCGGTAGCTCAGTGGTAGGGCGCCAGCCACATAGACCAGGGCTGGCAGGTTCAAACCTGGCCTGGGCCTGCTAAATAACGATGACAACAACAGCAACAACAACAACAAAATACCTGAGCATTGTGGTGGGCACCTATAGTCCCAGCTACTTGGGAGGCTGAGGCAAGAGAATACCTTAAGCCCAAGAGTTTGAGGTTGCTGTGAGCTGTGATGTGATGACACTCTACTGATGGCGACACAATGAGGCTATGTCTCCAAAAAAAAAAAAAAAAAAATTGGCCAGGCATGGTGGCTCATACCAGTAATACTAGCACTCTGGGTGGATTGCCTGAGCTCGTGGGTTCTAGACCAGCCTGAGCAAGAGCGAGACCCCCAATCTCTAAAAGTAGCCAGGCGTCGTAGGCGCCTGTAGTTCCAGCTACTCAGGAGGCTGAGGCAAGAGAATGGCTTGAGCCCAAGAGTTTGAGGTTGCTGTGAGTTATAACAATGCAGTACGATACTGAGGACAAAAAAGTGAGACTCAGGCTCAAAAAAAAAAAAAAAAAAAAAATTGGAAAACCTTTTAAAAAGTGTTAGGATTTTACCAGATACAGATCGCACTAAGAATTTTGGAAAACACCAGCACATGACAAGGGAGTGAAATGAACCCTGGGTGGGCATCTGATCACCAGGCCAGGGCTGTGCAGACTTTAAGAATGAGGGGCACTCATGGGATTCAGCGCACCCCTTAGAGGGTATCCCCACTCAGCAATAAGTGAGGCACAGGGGGAGCCAATGGTCTTGCCTGTTGGACCCCTAGACACAGAGCTGGGGAATAAATCACAGGTGTTACTGATAAATGCTGAGAAGACTTTAGAGCCTGGGGAGCACCAAGGGGCTTTCTTAGCTCCTGATAAGTCAGGTGGAGCAGCGGCATATGCACATGTTCACTAGGCCCCTACGGGTATGTTTTTCTGCTGCTGCTCGAGGAAAGTGGTTTGGAAGTCTGAGCTACAAGGAGGCCCTGGAGACCCACTGGATTGCAGCAGGTTACCAAAAGCTTCCTGGTGGAGCACTATGCAGATAATGTAACTGGAAGAGACAGTAATTTGGAAGAAATTTAACGTTTAGATACTCTCTTACAACCAGTGCATTGTAGAACTAGGAAAGTTGACTTCTGTGGGCCCAATAGCACCAATCCTTGCTGCGTTAAACATGATGTGAAAATGTTTTTTTGTTTTTGTTTTTTCTTTAATTTTTTTGAGACAGAGTCTCAAGCTGTTGCCCTGGGTAGAGTGCTGTGGTGTCTTAGCTCTCAGCAACCTCAGACTCTTGGGCTTAAGCGATTCTCTTTCCTCAGCCTCCCAAGTAGCTTAGACTACAGGAGCCTGCCACAACACCTGGCTATTTTTTTTGTTGTATAGCAGGTCCTGGTTGGGTTCGAACCCGCCAGTCCCAGTGTATGTGTCCAGCGCCCTACCCATTGAGCAATGGATGCCTTCAGGATGTGAAAATGTTGTGACTCTCATGTTCCCCTTCCCCCCATGGGAACGTAATTTGGGTGGGAGGCTCATGCCAAGACTCTGCCCCTGCCACCCCAGGCATAATGGCCCTTGGGCCACAAGAAGTCAAACTGGACTGCTCTGTGGAGAACAATAAGGGTAGCACTAAGGAGCTGAGGCAGGGCTCCCTCTGAGCCTCTGCACAGAGTCTGACCCTCAGAAGGGGAAGGCAGGGCTCTACAGGTCTCATCCAAACAGACTTCATCCAGACCAGTGAGAAGAACACCTGGGGTCACCTGTACCCCAAGTCAGGGCAGCAGTCAGTAGCTGGACAATTTGCTGAGCCTGATAAATGGGGTGCCCAGATGGGGAAGGTGGAGGATGTGGTGTGTGGTGGACCCACAGCATGGGCGCTTGCTCACACACCACAAAACAGCCTCCAGGTGTAGTGCCAGAAGTCAGTAGTGGAAGCAAGAGTTGGATGGTGGCCATGCAGTGGGGGAGGGTTAGGCACTTACACATCTGCATCTTTCTCCTGGTCCGAGAAAAGGCATTTCTGGACCTCCACATGCTGGGACAAGTCAATAAGCCTCTTCCTCACTGGGGTCCACTGGGCTGATACCACCAAAGGCCAGAAAATAGCACGCATGCAAGTTGGAGCCTGGCACTGCTGGCTATGTGAGGACAGCTCCTCTGAAAATGGAAAGCAGCCTTGTCACGTGATCCAGCAATTCTCCTGGGCATAGGAAACATTTGTATGCCCATGTTCACAGCAGCATTATTCACAGTAGTTAGAACGTGGAAGAAACTCACATATCCACTGTAGGATAAGTAGACAAAACAGAATGGGGTGTGTACTTACAACAGAATTATTACTCAGTCCTATAAAGGAAGGAAATCTGGTCAATTTCTGCAAGGGTGCATCCAGAGGACGTTATGCTAATTGAAATTAGCAGAGAAAGTTGGGAGGTATCCAGAGCCCTCAGATTCAGATTCATACCATGGGAGGGTGGTTACCAGGGACTGGAGAGGGACGTGAGAGAAAGGATGGTGGGGCAACGTACTTAACACCCCTGATCTGCAGACTTAGAAATGCTTAAGATGATAAAATTTAATACATGTATTGTACAATTTACAAGATGTGAATCGGCTAACCAGTAGGTCCCCAACCAGACAGCAGGGATCCTAACCCAGACCTCACCCTGCTCTCCTGAACCAGTCCCAACCTGGGGGAGATGAACTGAGGCCAGGGTCACAACCCTGGGCTATATTCACCTCACCAGCACCAGCCCCTCTGCAGGTGAAGTCTGGCCTCTCTAGGGGAGTTGAGGCGGGCACCCTCTGACAAACTCCACATAGATGCTAATCACACGTGAGGGACCAGGACGGACGTACAGAGGGTTGCTCCAGCAGAAGGCCTCTGAGGCCATGGCACATACCCTCCATCCCAACCTGTGGGCAGAAAGGCAGATGGTTCTGCTTGGTGCTCCTAAGTGGCTGTGGCTCAGAAACTTAGGCTGACTGCTTACAGGCCCCATGACAGCCCTCCAGTGAGGAAGGGTGCCCGAGTGACCAAGGGATGGACACACTCCAGTCCTTGCCTTTGGGGGTCTGCTGGGATGTGGTCACTTGGACCTGGGCTGTGAAGCAAAACTTCCTAGAGTGATTTGTTGTGGTGACACAGCAGCTGTCTCAGAGTCCCAGTGTCCCCCAGTCTGTGGCTCTGAACTGTGGGTGGCAGGAGGGTGTGTGTAGGAGCTGTTTGTAAGCTTGACACATCCATAAGTTTTTGGTAGCTTGATCGTCAGGGTAGACAGCAGGGTGATGTGCAGGCCAGGGTCTCTCCCTAGACTCAGCCAGAGGCCTCACTTCCCCCAGGAGCTGCCTCAGGGACACCAGGGTGAGGAAGGAAGAACTGCGACCCTGCCCCCACCCTGAGTCTCCCTCAGGACTTCAGAGTGGGTGGCAGGCAGCATTTAGCAGCTAGATGGCCCGGGGCAAATCCCTAGTCTCTCCGGATGGGCCGTTAATTTGTAAAGTGGGGCCATCATTTGCCCTGAGCACTGTATTGTCATGCTAGTGAAGTTTCTGAGCAGCACCTGCCTCTCCCGCCCCACCCACCCTTCCCCACCCCCTCAGACTCCAGGTTACAGGGTGGGGCCTTCCTATAGCTACTTAGAACATGCTCCCTGAGCCAGCCTGAGCAAGAGACTCCCATCTTTAAAGATAGCCTGGTGTTGCAGCGGGCTCCAGTAGTCCCAGCGACTTGGGAGGCTAAGAGGATCATTTGAGTTTCACCTCTTGATGTCCCATTGCAGACCTGTATGGGGAGTGGGGCTCTCCTTGTAGGACAGGCTGGAGACAACACTCTTATGTCACCCCTCCTTTTCAGGGTCCCCAGTGGACCAGACCTCCCCTTTTGGCCCGTTTAGTGGGGTTCCTAGGGAGGCCAGACAGTCCTTGCCCACCTGGTGGCCTGTGAGGAGGGAGTTCCCGGAGGCCTTCAGGTAACAAGGACATCAGCTACCACAAGCCCTCACCCTCAACAGCTAGGCCCCTCCCCAGACCCTAGAGGCATTTTAACCTGGCCCTGATTTCGAGCTGTTCGTATTCTGCCGCCCACTTTCATGGAGCCGTCCACAGAGCAAAGTCCAAGAAAACAACCTTTTTATTGAACATACCTAAGCTTGGGTCTGGGGGAGGCTGCAGGGTAGGGTAGGCAGCGGGGAGGCGGCTAGGCCTGGAGCAGGGGGGCTGGAGCGGGCCGAGTCTCACTCGCGCGGGTCCCTGAGGACCCCACGCTCGGCGGCCGCGCTGCCTAGAATGAATCCCACGGCGAGAGATACGGTCTGGTCGAAAGAGCCACGCAGCTGCTCCACGTGCTGGTTCAGGGTGAGCAGCTGATCGCGCAGCGGGCCTAAGACGGCCACGATGTCGCCCAGGTGCCCCAGGGTCTGCAGCAGGGCGGCATTCAGCGATGGCGCGACCTGGGGGGACGCGCGGTCTTCCGGACCGCCGGGAGGCGAGTCAGGGTATTCCTGGGCGGGGTCGGGGGCAGGCGGCGGCGGTGGGGAGGCGGGGGCGCGGAAAGTCGCGTGGTCTTCAGGGCAGACGGGCCCCGGGGTAAAGGTGGAGAGGGCCGTTGGGGTGGGTGCTGGAGGGGAGCAGGGGGCGCGGGAGACGTCCGTAGACTTCGGCGGGGATGGACTAAACCTGAGCGTCCAGGTGGGGTCCGCGTCGGGGTCACGGGCGGCTGGCAGCGGCATGGCACCTGGGAACGCAGAGCGGGCGGTCGGAACTGGGGTTCCCGGCGCTGGCCTCCCCCTCCCCCCAGTTCAGTCGCCCCTCCCCCCCCGCCTACCCGACTCTCTTGGGGCGGGGGCGGGCGCACTGGCTGCAGGGCGGCGGCCTCTCTGGGGGCGCCCGGGTCCAGGAGAGCGGCGGCGGGGCCGTTTGCGCCCGGTGTCACCAAGTAGGCCCATGAGCTGCCGGATCCGCGCGTCGAAGGGCCCGGGTGGCTGTCCCTGCGCCTCGCGGAGCTTATCCTTGAGAAATTTGTAGCGGCGACGGCACTGAGCGGGAGTGCGCCGCACCTGCTGGCGGGCCAGCGAGGCAGACACGCGGCGGTAGGTGGGCAGCGCCTGGCGGCGGTCCAGCAGCAGCGAACGCCACACGGTCGGCTGCAGCAGCGTGTCCAACAGTAGCTCCGTCTCCCGGGCGCTCCAGGGCGTGCGCTGAGCCGAGCCTGGGGATACTGGCAACGCGGGCTCTTCCAGGGCGTCAGGCGAGGCGGGCCGCCCGAGCGGGGTCCTCGGGGCGTCTCCGGCCGGCTGCAGTTCGAGGTCGGGGCTGGCCGGCGACGGCGGCGCGGTAGGCGCGAGCGGGGGCGGCCGCCGGGGCCGGAGCAGCATCCCGGGGCCGGGCAGGGCCGGGCCGCGCTAGGATGCGGGTAGCGTCCGGGGAGACGAAGTGGGCGCAGCCAGGGCCGCCCACACACGCTCTGAAGACCCCGCTCCGCAGTCCGCCGTCGGAGCCGGGTCTACACGACCCTCCCACCTACCGGTCCGCCCCCTCCGCCCCGCCCCCTCTGCCCCGACTAGTTCAACTTAAGTCTGTTCTACGTCTTGATTTTCCAGGGCTCCCTTGGGCTTCTAGGCCATTAGTACCCGAAGCAAAGATCTGCCCTCGTCTAATGGGAACAACCTGCAAGCCAAAAGTGGTTGTGTTTCTAAACCCGTTGAACCGAGGCACAGCACGATAACAGGCGCGTCCGAAGGCGCGTAAGGTTCCATTAGCTTTTACGCATGTGCTGTGTTCTTTAATCACCGCCCACAGCGAGGCCTGGCGCTTTGCCCGCTCCAGAAAGCTCGAGGCCCTTCTTTTGGGTCTTTGTGGTGCCCTTAGCGTGTCGCCCTTCCTCCCCGCCCTTCCCATTCTGGCCGGGGGTTTTCATGAATCACTATCCCAGGTAGCAGGCGAGTGTTCATCCTTGCAAGCAGGCAGTTCAGGGTGGATCTGGGAAAGAGCTGGGACCTTTCCTCAGGCGTAGTGTCACAAATCACGCACTCAGAAAGGAACTTAATTACTCTGGTGAAGTCTGTCTACATCCATTATAGATAACATAAAATGTTGAATTCTTCCCTCTGTGATTAGGTTAGAAAGGGACGCCCAACATCGCTTCTATTCATGATTATTCCAGAAATCTTAGCCAGTGCAAGAAGACAAGAAAAAGGGAGTTGTACCAAGATTGGAAAGGAATAAATAAAACAGCCATTGTCTGAAGATATGTAATATACACGGGACATGCAAAATAATCTAGAAGTACAGGATTTGAATTAAGTGAATTTCATAAGGTCATTGAATGCAATACTATATAAAAATTAATTTTAGTATTTTATTTATGTGTATTACCCACAGCAATCTAAAAATCTTTTTATTTAGGCTCGGTGCCCGTAGCTCAGTAAGGCGCCAGCCACATACACTGAGGCTGGCAGGTTCCAGCCCTGCCCGACACTGCAACAACAACAAAAAATAGCGGGTCGTTGTGGTGGGCGCCCGTAGTCCCAGCTACTTGGGAGGCTGAGGCCAGAGAATCGCTTAAGCCCAAGAGTTTGAGGTTGCTGTCAGCTGTGACGCTACGGCACTCTACTGAGAGAGATATAGTGAGACTCTGTCTCAAAATTTTTTTTTTTAATTTAGGAATGATTTCACGTTTGATTCTTGCATTCCCTTCAACAGGGACACCTTAGGTACTGGTGGCGTGTTAGTCAGAATCAGGACGTCAGCATTGTTACACTGCTCTATACCAAGTTTTGCCAGTTTTCTGCAAATGTCCCTTTTCTGCTGCAGGATACCATCCAGGGCTGCAGGCTGCATCCAGCCAGTCGTCCTGTCTCCTTGGCCTTATTTTTTTTACTTTTACTTTTATTTTTTGAGAAAGAGTCTCACTACATCGCCCTCAGTAGAGTGCTGTGGCTTCCCAACTCATAGCAACCTCAAACTCTTCGGCTTAAGCTATTCTCTTGCCTCAGCCTCCCAAGTAGCTACAACTACAGGTGCCCATCACAATGCCTGGCTATTTTTTTGTTGCAGTTGTTTAGCTGGCCCGGGGCCCCATCCCAACCTGCCACCCTCCTTATAGGTGGCTGGTGCTGAGCCTCCTGGGCCTTCTTGAGTCTGTCAGTTTCTCACATCAATGACACTGCCGGGGAGGCCTGACCACGTGTTCTGTTACTGGTCCTTCAGTGTGGGTTTGCCTGGATTTTTTCCATCATTAGGCTGGATGAGTGGGTTTTGGGGAAGAAGGCACAGAGGTGGGGTGCCCGTCTTGTCCCATTCTGTCAGGACAACTGACTGCCTTGTGGCTCAGCACTGGTGATATCAACCCCTTTACTTGGGGAGGGTGGTGTCTGCCAGCCTCCCCAGTGTCCAGGCCTCATCTCTCAGTCCATACTCTGGTCACCAGAGTGACCTAGTCACTAAATCTGTCCCCATGGGCTCTGCTTCCTGGAGGGGGAGTGTGTTATCTGGGGGTTCTTCTGTAAGGAAGGTTTGTCTCTCTTCCCCACTTGTTTTTTTGCCAGTGTGCACTTGTGTATACCTATTTATATATTTATTTATTTGAGACATAGTCTCACTTTGCCACCCTTAGTAGAGTGCTGTGGTGTCACAGTTCACAGCAACCTCAAACTCTTGGGCTTAAGCAATTCTCTTGCCTGAGCCTTCCAAGTAGCTGGGACTACAGGTGCCTGCTACAAGGCCCAGCTTTTTTTGTTGTTGTTGTTGCGGTTGTCATTGTTTTTTAGCTGGCCCCGGCTGGGTTCGAACCTACCAGGCTTGGTGTTTGTCACCCTGACTAGAGTGCCATGGTATCATTATAGCTCACAGCAACCTCAAACTCTTGGATTCAAGTTGTCCTCTTGCCTCAGCCTCTGGAGTAGCTGGGAGTACAGGCAACACCCCCCTTGCAACACCCAACTGTTGTTTTTTTTTAGAGATAGAGTCTTACTTTGTCGCCCGCTAGAGCAGCTGGGATTACAGGTGCCCACAACGCCGCTATTTTTTTGTTGCAATTTGTCTGGGGCTGGGTTTGAACCAGCCACCCTCGGTGTATGGGGCCGGTGCGCAACTCACTGAGCCACAGGCGCCATATGGGGCCGGGGCGCTACTCACTGAACCACAGGTGCCACCTGAGACAGAGTTTCACTATGTCGCCCTCCCTCGGTAGAGTGCTGTAGTGTCACAGCTCACAGCAGCCTCAAACTCTTGGGCTTAAGTGATTCTCTTGCCTCAGCCTCCCAAGTAGCTGGGACTACTGGTGCCTGCCACAACACCTGCCTATTTTTTTGTTGAGGTTGTTTGGCTGGCCTGGGCGGGGTTCCAACCCACCACCCTCGGTGTATGTGGCTTGTGCTGTAAGTACTGTGCTACGGGTGTGAGCCTGTGGTTTTTTTTTTGAGACAGAGTCTCACTTTGTCTCTTTCAGTAGGGTGCTGTGGCATCACAGCTCACAGCAACCTCCAACTCTTGGGCTTAAGTGATTCTCTTCCCTCAGCCTCCCAAGTAGCTGGGACAATAGGTGCCTACCACAACATCTGGCTATTTTTTAGAGATGGGGTCTTGCTTTTGCTCTGACAGGTCTTGAATTTGTGAGCTCAGGCAATCCACCTGTCTTGGCCTCCCAAGTGTTGGGATTACAGGTGTGACTGGCTGATTTTTTTTTTAAGAGATAAGGTTTTGCTCTTACTCAGGCTGGTCTCAAACTTCTGAACTCAGGCAATGCACCCGCCTTAGTCTCCCAGAGTGCTGGTCATAGGCGTGAGTCACTGAGCTCGGCCTCGTGGATACTTATTTTATCTTTTAGTTTATAAGTCAGTGATGTTGTTTCTTATTTTTTTGTCCAGATTGTTCCAGCTTTGACCATCGGGGTCTTTTTTACTTTTTATTTTTTTTTAATTATTTTATTTATTTATTTATTTATTTATTTATTGCAGTTTTTGGCCTGGGCTGGGTTTGAACCCACCACCTCCAGCATATGGGGCTGGTGCCCTACCCCTGTGAGCCACAGGCGCCGCCCTATTTTTTATTTTTTTTTGAGACAAAGTCTCACTCTGTATTTCACCCATGCTGGAGTGCTATGATGTTAGCCTAGTTCACACCAACCTCAGTCTCCTGGACTCAAGTGGTCCTCCTGCCTTAGTCTCCCCTGTATCTGGGACTACAGGTGCCCACCACCATGCCTGGCTGATTTTTCTAGTTTTAGTAGAGACGGGGGGTCTTACTCTGGCTCAGGCTATTCTTGAACTCCTGAGCTCAAGGGATCCTCCCGTCTTGGCCTTCCAGAGTGCTGGAATGACAGGCAGGAGCCTCCAGCTCTGACCATCAGGGTCTTTTCTAGCTTTTCCTATGCCCTATTGACCCTCCAGCACTCCTTGGCTTTCTGGCTCTTCAAGATGGTCCTGAGATGTTTGGGACTTTGCCAACCCTAGCCTTAGAATTAACTGTTCAGACAATTCTCAAGAAATCTCTGAATTTCTGGTCCCCTTTACTGGAGGTGGAATCTGCCACTAAGATCTGGGCAGAGGTGTGCCCATTTCTCTTGGGTGTCACTCCTTCTAACCCAGTGGTTCTGGGGGGGATTTTGTCGACAGGAGACATTCAGAAATGTCTGAAGACATTTCTGGTTGTCATAATCGGGGCTTGAGAGGTGCTGCTGGCATCGGGTGGGTAGGGATAGAGGTGGCGCACAGGGCGGCCTGCCCTGGAGTGATGGTCATGATGCCAGTGGCACCCTGGGTGAGAAAGTCCGTTCTAAGCCTGTTCAGTGGACAGAGCTGGAAAGTAGGTGTGTAAGTGACTGGCCACATAGGCACACATTTCTGTTTCTGTGTCCAACTATCTTACTGGAGTAAGCATGCGTTCATGCAAGGTCTCTGCCCCAATGTAGTACTTGTTTGTTCTCCCCACTTGCTTTTGTACAACTTTTTTTTTTTTTTTTTTTTTTGAGACAGAGTCTCATTATGTTGCCCTCGGTAGAGTGCTGTAGTGTTACAGCTCACAGCAACCTCAAACTCTTGGGCTTAAGCGATTCTCTTGCCTCAGCCTCCCAAGTAGCTGGGACTACAGGTGCCCACCACAACGCCTGGCTGTTTTTTGGTTGTAGTTGTCGTTGTTTGGCAGGCCCAGGCTGGGTTCAAACCTGCCAGCTCTGGTGTATGTGGCTGGCACCCTAGCCACTGAGCTACAGGCGCTGAACCATGTGCAACTTCTTTCTCAGGTGGTTGGGGGTGTCCTGGCTGCCTTACCTACAACTCCTTTATTGTTAAACTCTGTGTGGGTGGAAGGTAGTTGACTTGAATCTCTTTGAGAAACAGATTTGCCCCCCAGAGTGCAGTGTTGTCTGAAGTCTCCTGTCTTTGCCTTAGGGTTTACCGTGGTCACCTGGGCCATTTGCTTACATTCCTGTCAGTGATATAGTTTCAACCATTTGTAGCTGCAGGTAGAGTCACTTGTCATTCCATTGAAATCATTCCATTCTGGGGTCCCCAACATCCTGTTTACAGTTAAGGTCATCCAGGCTAGAGTGCTATGGCTTCATCATAGCTCACAACAACCTCAAACTTCTGGGCTCAAGCAATTCCCCCCCCCCCCCCCAATCCTCCCCAGTAGGTGGGACTATAGACAATGCACCACCATGCCTGGCTGATTTTTCTTTTTTGTAGAGACAGGATCTCACTGATGCTCAGGCTGGTCTTGAATTCCTGAGCTTGAGGGCCCCTCCTGCCTCAACCTCCCAAAGATCTGGGATTACAGTGTGAGCCACCTCACCTGGCCTCCATGGGTTTTTGAGGGAGTTAGGTATTTCTCACTCTGTACCATACACAACAGTTCCACAAAAAGTGGAGAAAATACCTGATCTTTGCCAAAGAAGATGGACAGAGGGCAAACAGATGTGAATAGATGCTCGCCATCACTTGTTATTAGAGAAATTCAAAATAAGACTCAAATGAGAACCACCATGCACCTAGCATAATGGCCCAAACCCAGAATACTGACAGAACCCACAGGAACTCTCACCACTGCTAGGCAGAATGGAAAATGGCACGGGTATTCTGGAAGAGAGTCTGGTGGTTTCTTGCACACGCTTAGCATAAAACCCAGCATTTGTGATCCGTGTATTTACCCAAAAGAGTTGAAAACTTATGTCTACGTGAAGACTGTACACAGAGTCTATGCAGCCTTTTTTCGTAATTGCCAAGCCTCAGATGTAGCCAAGAAGCCTGCTCACCAGGTGCCAAGCAAACCCTTGGCAGTGCATCCTCGCTGCAGAGCACACCTGGGCTCTGTCTGTGCAACAGGAGTGAATCCCACCTGCATTACCTGAGTGAAAGAAGCCAGACCCCAAGGCTATGCGCTGAGTGGTCCGGTCTGAGGGACATTCTGGAAAAGGCAAAACTTCGGGATGGAGAGCTGGTCAGTGGGTGCCAGGTCTTGGAGGGCTGTGCCACAAAGGGATGTTTGCTCTGTTTGAGGTTGCTCTGGGCTATAGCAGTAGTTTTAAAGTACAGACCCCCAGAGGCCATGGCTTCTGCCTGTGGATAGGACACTCATTTTTCTGAAAAACCCTTGGAAAATGGCTGTGTGAGAGCGTGACCCAGCCAGTACTGGAGCCACCAGTGTACTTCTGGTGAGTGCATGGTGTGGGAGCTAAGATGAGGGTGAGGGAGTGGAGGGGGTGGTGGCCCAAGGCATGGCTGCCCATGGAGAAGTCACATAGACTTAGTGGCATGCTCAGGATATGGGCAACAGCAGGAGTAGCACTCTACCTCCCCTCTCCCACTATTAAGCTAGCTAGTGTCATCTTGCTTTTATTTTTATTTTTATTTTTATTTATTTTTTTTTTGTTGCCCTCAGTAGAGTGCTATGACATCACAGCTCACAGCAACCTCCAGCTCTTGGGCTTAGGTGATTCTCTTGCCTCAGCCTCCTGAGTAGCTGAGACTATAGGTGCCCACCACAATGCCCAGCTTTTTGTTGTTGTTATTGTTGTGGTTGCAGTTTGGCCGGAGCTGGGTTTGAACCCACCACCCTCAGTGTATGGGGCCATTGCCTTACTCACTGAGCCACAGGCACCGCCCAAGGCCTTGCTTGTTTTTAGAAACAGGAAACCAGGTCTCGGACTGGGGGACTTATGTCCTCATGCTGTAGGAGTAGAATTTTAGTAGTGTCCTGTGGTGTAGCAAACCTCTCTACATCAGTGAAGAAGGCCATGCCAGATTATTATGTGAGCATTCTATGCTTAGCAGCTTGGACAAGGCCAGAATCTGCTCATCTGTGTTTCTTGTGACTGGGGCAGGTGAGCGTGTCCCCTCTGGCATTGTTTCCAGAGACCCCCAGCCTTTCCTCAAGTGGGCAAGTGCTGTGGCTGGGCTGGGATGGGTTGGCTGGACAGTAGGGGCAGATGGGTGGTTCTCCACAGCCCACGGTGTGTTGCCATGGTTTGCCACACCACCATTTGTGGTGGTCTCACATGCTGTGTGGCAGTGGCTTCCCCACCAGTGCAGAGGTGGGACCTGGGCAGCGAAGCTCTCAGGGGCTCTGGGGTCATTTCTCCAAACCAAAAAAAAAAAAAACCTGGGGTTAGCAGAGTAGAGCGAAGGGAAACCCTGTGTACATGGCAGGCAGCATCCTCACATCTCAGCAGGGAAGCCGGAAAAGAGAGGATGGTTTTCAGTGATTTAATTGGAGTAAGGCCCAAAGCACCCACCACACTCTACCTGGATATCAAAACACCCAGTGGAGGCAGCTTCTGCTTGCCTGTCACTGGAATGTCTCTCTGCTAGCCTGGCCTTCCTCTCCTGGCCCTTCTGCCCCAGCAGATAACTGCATTGTCCATCCTGGGAACCTCCCCAAAGACCCCAAAGACTGGTGACTCCATAAAAAGCACCTACACTTCGCTCTCTAAAACTCTTGTTTTTTTTTTTTTTTTTTTTTTGGCTGGGGCTGGGTTTGAACCCACCACCTCCAGCTTATGGGTCCGGTGCCGTACTCCTTTGAGCCATAGGCGCCGCCCTCTAAAACTCTTTAAGTCCTGGTCTTCTACCTGTCACTTTGCTGCACCCACCAACCCTAAACTATGACTTAGGCGTCCTTTTGCACTGGTTATGAAGCCCCCAGCTTCATGAGGGCACCTACTGTGCCTCCCTCTTGGGACATGGCCAGAGCTCTGAGGAGCCCCTTTGTAGGCAGCAGAGGACCCAGCTCTGTGTTGCCTACGGGCTGCTGGTGTTTGGGCTGCCAGGTGGCCACTGGCTGGGATGGGCAACATTTACAGTAGAACAGGCTCCGGCTGGAGGTGCTGAGTGGCCCTGATGCCTCAGCTCTTAGGCTGCTCACACCCTTCAGCAGAGTAAGCTACTGGGGCCACAGGGTGAGTGAGCCATTCACATGGTTTGGTAGCCTGGGAGTGTCTCTCCTCCTGGGGTCCTAAACTAGGGTCCTGCACACCCGGGCCTCTCTCTGTGCAGTTGTGAGTGCATGAGCTCTTGTAAAGGTGTCTTTCTCTGGCCACAAGGGAATCACTTAGACCCCCAAAGCAGATGTTGCTTTGGAGACCCACAGAGTGAGCCTCATGAAAGCAGTTTGGTAGAAATGACTTTATTTAGAAATGGTGCCATGTGATGTTGGGGGAGACATGCATATGATTGTGCTGAAGCCTAAGCCTGATCACTTCCCCATGAAAACAATTTGTTAAGATGGAAATTCTGCTGTGGCCAGACACTACTATGTTAAATACAAAACTTGAAATGTGGGACTTGATCTGCAGAACACAGTCCTCTCACATAAAACCCTAAGAATGGTCCCTTTGCATGACTAGACGCTGAGCCCTCCTGCATGCCATTTAAGCAGGGCCAGCGTCTCCAATAGACTTAAGTGGGAAAACTTGACTCAACATTGAAAATTGTTTTGTCACAAGTAACAGTTTTCCTAGAAACACCACTAGCTGGATGGTCTAAAGAATCACCAGTTCTAAAACTCAAAATTCCTGGGGTTTGAGGCAATTCGTGCTGTGATAGCCAGAGCGTGGGATGGCCCCAGGCTCAGTGACCCTGCCAGGAGCCTAGTGCCACCCTGGCCCTAGGGACCACCGTGCCCTGTTCACAGCCTCTTGGGCACCGAGGCTCCCACCTGTAGCTCAGCCCAGCTGTTAGGGGGCTGAGCTTCAGGGAGGGGCTTGGTGCCACCGAGTCTGGGGCTGGCTGTCCTCTGGTGAAGCACGAGTGACAGCGCCCAGTGCATGGGCACAGTGGTATTGGAGGCTTGAGTGCCAGGATGCTGGGAGCAGCAGGCGTGTGAACATGGTGGGCATGGGATCAGGGTGTAGGTGCGGGTGCTGGAGGCAGTTGGCTGCCCCCACACCAGACTGCAACATCTCTTCTTTGGTGCCTGTTGCCCTGCAGCCTTGGCTGGCTCACAAGGGCAGTACTGTGCTGGGGAGCGCTGGGTTGCATGGGGGAGTCCAGCCCCAGGTGCTCACCCCTGCAGGAGGTTGGGTTAGATGCTGCTCCCCTTCCCAGGTGAGCCCCAGGCATCTGCACACTTTGGGGGCAGAAAGGGTGATGGGACGGGGGCTCAGGCAGGTTTGGGAACCCTGGACCTGTGCTTGGCTGCGGTTCTGAGACCACTTTAGGGGGGCCAGACTGTGGGCAGGTGTAGCTGGAATCTCCCTGGGAGTGAGCCAGTGTGGGTTTTTGAAGGGGGTCATATGAAAGGTATTGCAAAACTCTCCGGAAGTCTACTCTACTTTCATTTATAAAGTTAATTTTTTAATTCTAGCAGAAATACCCAAGCCCCTAAGACTCTGGCCTGCCCTGCCTCCACCTTCGGGGAAGAGATTGTGGTGCCCCGGTGGAGCCCCCACCTTTGGACCTCACAGCAATGGGATCAGCCTCACCCAGGTGTGCAGCCCCAGTGGGGCTCTGCGGCCCTGGGTGTGCGCTCCCTCTGCCTGCAGCTGTCCTGGCTAGTTGGTGTTCAGAATTCCACACCCGACCGTGCTCGGCTACTGGAACGTGGCTTTCATCCTCCGCAGCTTGTCCTGGATCTTGCGCGAGTGTTTCTCGCTGGAGACCTGGTGGGAGTTGGTCCTGCTGTCCGCTGCCAAGGTGGAGATGTCGGCCCCACTGAAGCGAGCGATCCTCTGCTTGAGGTACGACTGGAGCTTGGGGTCTGGGCTGAACGCGTAGGGGTTCTCCTGGAATGCGTGGACCTGGCTCACCACCTTGGCTATGTTTCTTTTGAGGGGAGGAGGGAAAAGACATGTTAGTTTCCCTTGGAAGGGGCAGCTTTCTGTGGTAAGTGAGTTCCTGGCATGTTTAGTTTGAACCAAACTCTTTGAAATTAGAAAAACTGAGGGTGTGTTTTCAGTATTTATTTAGAAGGCCAAATCTCATTTTAGTACTCAGACCTTTTTTCTGTCTGTCGTTCAGCCATCTGTCAGTTCATTCACTTCTCAGTCCACGAGTGTTTATTGAAAAACTGCTGTGTCTAACTCTGGCTGAGGGTCCTGAGAGGGACACCTAGTGTCAGGCCTGGGGCTCACAGCTGGGAAGGCCAGGCAGACAAAAGTGTGTGTGGCACGTCAGTGGTGTGGGCTTGACACTGCCTTGGCTGGGCAATTGCACCCCAGGTGCCAGCACTGCTGTGTACCCGGGTTGTTCCCTGGAGAACGCCATCAAACAACACTCAGGACAGAAAGACTGGGGCCTCGGAAAAAGGCACCCTTAATTCTGCCCAGGGAGCTGCAGCCCCCAGACGTTCCACCCCATTGTTGGATGAAGAAACAGTACACCCAATTCAATGTCGTCTTTGTCAACTAAAGGGCAAGTGTGAACATGCTCTCACAGAGTTAAGAACAAACACTCTGTCTCAGTCACGCACTTTTCAGTTCTGGCATTAACTTAAGTTTTCAACTTCCTTTCTGCTGATAGGGGTTTCCTGGTCTCACAATAAGCATGTGCCTATGGTTTATCGTTTGTTTTTTTTAGATTGGTGACTATGTAAGAAGGGGTCCTGTGTCAGGCAGGTTGGGACTGTGTCCTCTGGGTTCCACTCACCAGCTGAGGCCATCTGCCCTTGGAGGAGTGAGTGGCTGGCTGTGGCCTGACCAGCCTCCACCTGACTGCTGGTGTATAGGCTGGGGAGATGCAGGGTGGGAGGTTATGGGGGGGAGTGCCTATGTGCTGTGGGCCCCCAAGGGGCCCCTGAGGCAGAAGTTCTATGGCCCAGGAGGTGCCAGTCCCTGTGTGGGGAGGTGGTAGTGGTGGGACACTCCTGGGCTGTGTGCAGGGTGTTGGGCTCAGGTGTTCTGGGCCCAGGTAACAGTGGGACCAGGGAACAGGCTAAGGCCTAACCATGGGTCCTGCATGTATATCTCTAGGGAGGGGTCAGAGGGGTCATGGAGAGGGCAGGTGTGTGCCCTGGAGGGAGGGTTGCCACCTGAGTGGCTTCTGTGCACTGACACCAAGGGTGGGTGAGGTGTGCCCAGAGCCCAAACAGGGGTCACCACAGACCTTGGTAGTGTTTTAAGACCAAAGACTTGGGAACTGCAGGATATGCACTGTCTGCAGAAGCAGAAATGGCGGTGTTCCTGGGGGAGGGGGATGCTGAGGCCCCTGGCAGGTCATGCTAGGTCTCCTCACCTGAGCCCCCTCCTCCTGGCTCTGGGTCATGATGGGTCCCCTCACCTGAGCCTCCTTCCCCTAGGCCTGTGGTCATGCTGGGCCCCTCACCTGACCCTCCCTGTGGCTCTGGGTCATGCTGGGCCCCCTCACCTGACCTTCCCCCTGGGTCTGTGGTCACCTGGGCCCCCTCACCTTAGCCCTCTCCCTGTGGGCCTGTGGTCATGCTGGGTCCTTCACTTGAACCCCCTCCCCAGTGTCTGGGTCATGCTGGGCACCCTCACCTTAGCTCCCTCCTCCTGGGTCTGGGTCATGCTGGGTCCCCTTACCTGAGCCCCCTTCCCCCAGGCCTGTGGTCATGCTGAGCCCCTCATCTGACCCTCTCCCTGGCTCTGTGGTCATGTTGGGCCCCCTCACTTTAGTCCTCTCCCCCTGGGTCTGGGTCATGCTGGGCCTTCCTTACCTGAGCTTGCCCCACCTGTGGGCACCGTTGGTCATGGTGAAGCCCCCTGTCTCCAGCTGTTGGACATGCATGGCCAGGAGGCGAGCTGAGGGCAGGGTGGGCTGTGCCCGGAAGCGCCTCCCTTCCATTAGACATAGGCTGTCACTCTTCAGGAAGACCTGGTGGACCAGCCAGGAGTGAGGGCCGGGGAGAGATGGGGGTGGTCAGGCCAAGAGGCTCAGCCAGGAGCAGCTCAGCCTGTCCAGGGCCAGTTGACACCTGCAGGCTCTATGCACTGGGGCTGTGCAGACTCTGATGTAGCACCCAGTCCAGAGTGTGGCCTGCATTACTAGACTGCAGGTTGGCAATTCCTGGCCTCACATTTGCTGGCACAAGAAGACACCTAGTGCTGCGGACATGGTGAAACACTCTCCTTATTCTGCAGGGCTGCCTGGACCAGACCTGGGCTGGCCAGCAGTAGGGGCCTTACATCTGTGTCCGGTGAGGACATGCACATGTTCCTCTCACCCGCGGAGAACTGAGTCTGGGCTCTGAGCTCCAGGACCGGCCAGGCCATGCCTGCTCTGTGGCTCCCAGTGCCTCATTTTGACAAGTTCCTGATCAGATGGTTTCAAGGGAAATGGCATCTCGTTGTTATCTCCTAGGGGAGGCTTCCTGGTCAGGTAGGCTTAGGCCTCAGTTATGAGCCTCAGCCCCATCCTTGGGGTACCCATAGCCTGTGCAGGGAGCTTGGACCAGGGAAGCCTGGAGACCCAGCGGGAGGCACTTTTGGGTGCAGAGGCCACACTAGGTGTGGGTGGGTGTCAGAGGCCACACTAGGAACTGGCTGGAGGGTTGAGCTGATGCTGTGGGTCTGGGGTGCTGTAACACAGGTGGGTCGGTAATGAGAGGCCCCAGGTGGGCTCTGGGCACTAGTACCTCCACAGCTTTCAGTTCCTCCAGAATCTCTGCCATCTTTGCAGGAAGAATTCTCCAGGCCTGAAACGAAAGCACAGTTGAGATGCCTGCGGCCCTGTGGTGCTCACACCCACACCCGCACAGCCCAAGGAGACGCACAGGGGACTGCCTCACAGCCAGGTGCTCCAGCCCACCCAGGATCTGCATGGCTGTCGCAAAGTTCCTCTGCTCGTAGCAAGATTTTGCAATCAGCAAAAATTTGGACAGCAAGTTCACTTGCAGCTGAAACGAGAAAATGTCACACTCATAGTCTTCTAGTTTAGGGAGAACAAATGCACCGTTGAGAACTGTTAAAATAGTACAGCTTCAAGGCACAGAGCAGCGTGTACTGGGTCATGGGGCTGGTGTTGGGGTGGGCATTACTGGAAACAAAATAAAGCAAAATCTTTTCTGGTCGTGGAAAGATGTGAAAAGAAGTTTAGCCTCACTTTTCAAAAGCAAAGTTGCACCAGGACAAACCTCCCCAGGTTCCCAGCTGCCCTAGGAGTGGCCCGAGGGGGACGCTGCCCCCAGGGAGACAGAGTGGAAACATCCAGAGGCAGGTGTGGAACCAGTGGGCATTTCTCATTGTGCACCTGCTGGGTCTGCTGCAGGAGGGTGGCAGTGCTATCAGAATGTAGACCCTTGAGAGTGGACACTTCTTCTGGGGCTCCTTGGCTGGAAGTGACAAATGTGCTGAATTTGACAAGAACACCTGTGGGAAGCACATGCCATGCTGAGTGGGATTGACGTTCCTTTAAGAGTGGTTCTGAAGATTCTGAGAACTCAGATGTCATTCCAGAGCAGCTTAAGGAAAGTCACCACAGCCGGGGCTATCCTGGTGCAAACAAACTGCAGGTTCCAAGGACACACCTCCACAGGGCTTGAGTCCTATCTGCAGGCACAGATGAGACCCTGAGATTGTTCATGGCTGTGGCCTGTGTCTTGAGCGCCCCTTAAAGGCTCTTGAAAAGCATTTACCTGCTCACACTTTTTAAGTAGACATCTTAGTTTTTTTTCTTTATAGATTTAAATAGATGCAAAGCATTAGTTTTCAGATAAAACTGTTCTCTCACCTTTTTATCAATTAAATTTGTAGTTGTAAAAAATATGTAATATAGACTTTACCCTTGTACTGGTGTTAAAGCGCACAGCTTAGTGGTGCTAACTACATTCACATTGTTATACAGCCAATGGCTGAACTTTTTCACTTTGCAAAACTGAAACTGTGTCCTCATCAAACATTAACTCCCCTCCTGCTCCCTACCCCCACACCCCTTCCACTTTCTGTCCTTGTGAGTTTGAGTCTATGGGGATGTTGTACACATGCAGCATTTGTGGTTTGTGACTGGTTCATTCACTGAGCATAACGCTCTCACAGCCTGTGCCAGAATCTCCTTCCTTTTCCAGGCTGACTGACATGTCATGGTGTGCACGGACCCTATTCACCTGTCCGTGGATATCAAGGTGCTCCCGCTTCTTGGCTGCTGTGCTGCATGCTTTTAAACGTATTTGATGCATCAAAACCACCATTATTCATCCAACAAAAGACAGCAAATTTTTCTTTACAGTAAAGCACTTTTTCTTGGCCTCGTATTTCCACATTGTTCCCCGATTTTATCTGAATGGGATGTACTGTTATCATGGAGAGCTTTTATTGGCCAGCGTTATACTCTGGCTCAAATTCTGCATTTTAATAATTTTCTGGGATCCTAAGTTTACAACTGTCCAACTCAGTCTCTGGATGGTTCTGACACCACAGTGAGTGACATGAAATGTGTGCTGGTCACTGTGTGGTGGGGATTGTTTGATCTGACTGACTCTACATCCACCTTTAATTTACAGGGATATGGGAGCTGTGGATAGAGTTTCATCTTGGTAACACCAGAGTCCTTCACTCCCTCCCAGGAGCTGCTGGCCCTGGGTATGAGTCTGCATGGCTCTTGCCTGATGCTGACCTGAGATTGGGAACAGGAAATGCCCACCAGGACAGTGTTGTCTTCGGCCTCTGGGCAGGACGCTGCACATCAGGGGCCCGTCTCAGGATGGAAGGCACCGTCCCTTGCCTTCTTGGGCAGCTCAGAGGTTAGGGTGCTTCCAGGACATGAGGTTAGCACCACAATTCTCATCCTCAGGAAGCCCAGCCTCTTGGCCCCTGATTCAGGATACTGTTTGAAAATCCCTCATGATACTCAGGATGTCAAGGATTAGGACAAAGGGCGACCCAGGCTCCCTGTTTCCTTGCCCTGAATTGGTCAAGGGACAAGACCTCTGAGCTGCATCTCAGTTCCTCCACAAACTGGATGATACACAGTTGATGTACTCCTAATGCACGGTATGGGGAGACGGGTCGAGTCACACATCTGGCCCTGGAGAGGAGCTCAGCTTAGTGACCAGTCCCTGGATGGAGTGTGTTCTGACTTAGCTGTGTGTGTATGTGTATTCTGTGTGTGCAAAGGGACTGAGTGAGAGTGTGTGTGTGAGACTGTGTGTATAGGGATCGTGTGAGGGGGATTATGTGTGTGTGGATTGTGTGTGTGATTGAGGCGGATTATGTGTGGGATTGTGTGTGTGTAAAAGGGATTGTGTGTGGGTGTGTGGAGGCTTGTGGGGGGACTGTCTGTGAGCACAGACAGGGCTCTGTCAGGGGTACAGCTCATCCTGCATCCCCAGCAGCCCCAGTGGCTCACAGCTGACCAGCGCCCCAGGCAGAGGTGGACAGTGCTGTGCTGGGCATGTGACTACTGTGCCTTGGGGAAATGGAAGGTATGGTGGAAGGCCCTCCTTAACGGGGGCCTCTGCCGTGGCTGGGTGTGGCTCTGAGGGATGAAGTGGGGGCCTCCCTACTTGAGGAGAAGGTAGTGACCATGGCGCAGCAGAGGTGCTGCTGGCCCTGCAGCTGGTGAACCCCACGCCCTGCTCTGATAGCAGAACCAGGAACCCACCTTGGAGGTGTGGCTGGTCACAATTTCGGCAGCCACCCAGGTGGTGATGTCGTCAGCATTTCTTAAAAGCTGTAACAGGTACTTGTCCTGGATGTAATTGGGCAGAAATAAGCTGCAGGTTTTGGCCGACAGGGACTCAGAAGAGCTGGACCTGGAATAGAACTTGTGTGGGTCACCCCAGCACATATGTAGGGGGCCCTCTGCTTCAGAGCTGAAGGGGCTCTCTGTGTTAATGGCCGGGGTCTGGCTGAGGGGCTGTTCTCATAGGTTGAGTGAGACCCAGGCATTTTCCATTGCCCAGGAGTGTCCATGAGACCCTCCCACGACCCCTCCAAACCAAGGGCCCAGTGACAGCACAGGGACACTCACTTGGGGAAGGCTGTGCTTTTGTCCATGACGCCCAGGGCCCGTGAGTTCAGGAAGTGGACAGGATGGCACTTTTGAAACAATTCCTGCCCAAGGCACAGGAACAGGTTTAGGCCACTGTCCCCAAGGCCTTGTGACCGAGGAAGGGTCTCAGGGAAGGCAGTGGTTTCTGGGAGCCCTCTCTACAATCTCAGCTCAGTGCCAACCTAATAGCCCACAGGCCTGACTAGCAGGGCTTCCCCTGTGTCCAGCCCCCCAGGGGCTCATGGCATCCTTAGCCCTGATGGGATCAGCTGTATGACTTCTCAGAATGGTGGGGACTTGGGGGGCTTCCTGGGCTGTTTGGGTGGGAGCAGAGGGAGGAGTAGCATAGGGGCTGCCTAGCTGAGGGGAGGAGGCCATGTGCCCATGTAGCCCTGGGATGCCCTCTAGCACTTGCCCGAGAGGCAGAAGTGCCAGGGTGGAGAGAAGGGCCAGGCCCAGTGGGTGGATCCTTTGATGGAGTCCAGGCACTCTGGGCCCCCATTCAGGCAGCAGCTTCCTCATATTTGTGTACCTGGCAGCTGGCCCATTCCCTGACCATACATCTGTTCCTCCAAGAAGCATGGGCTGAGGCCCCATTGGTGCCTGTGACCCTGGGACACCTGCATGGGACAGGGCATGGGGTCTTCACTCTCTTTTACCTGCTGCAGCAGTGTCAGCTGACTGAAGAGCTGGTGTGTGCTGTACTCCGTCAGAAAGTAGGGCCCCTTCTCGCTGGCTTTGGCGCAGGGACCGTAGAAGTCCTCGAGGAAGCAGGGCTTGGGCAGGGCAGCAGCAATGGTGTATGGGCGCTCCTTGTGCTGTGGCAGTGCCAGCCCATTGCCCCGGGGAAGCCTCCAGGGGAAGCTCTACAGGACAGGCCAGGTGCAGAGGGGCCTGAGCTTGGATGTCCCCCCCAGGTCAGGGGTCCAGGGCTCGGGGTGGGGCAGCCTGGGTCCAAGCCTATGACTCAGCGAAGCCAGAGACCAAAACCTGCCCCTCCACAGCTATTGGCACAAGGATACCTGTCCTTATCATTTCAACAGTTCCTCATGGACAAAGCTGCTGAATTTTGGGGCTGTCCCCACATATTGATGGAAAGACCATTCATTTCTCCACTGAAGGTTCTTCCACCCAGATCTTAGGCCCAGGTTAGGAAGGTGAGAGCAGTGAGTTATACACTATTATACAGGCCTAGCACCTGAGCACCAGACTCAGGGCAGAGAGTGCCAGTCCAAGACACAGAGAGTGCGTGTGTGTGCCTGTGTGCACACAGACACGTATATGTATGTGTGGTGTGCACACAGACAGATGTGTGCATGTATATGTATGCGTGTGCCTGTGCACTGGGTGTATGTGTGCATGTATATGCATGTGTGTACCTGTGTATCAGGTGTATGTGTGCACACAGACGCACATGTGCATGTATATTCATGCAAATACACACATCCAGGTATATGCATGTGTGTACATGTGTACCCTGCACCCTGCATTTTTGTGTGTGCACACGTACACATGTATTTGCCTTTGCATGCCTGTGTATGTGTGTGCTTGTGTATGTACATGCTGTGTCCCTGACGCTGGGCTCAGCAAGCCTTACCTACCTTTACCCCTGGAAGGGCCCCCACCTTCCGGGAGATGCCATCTTCAGAGAGCCTCTTACAGAGGGCATTGAAGGGTCTGGTGTCCTCCTCAGCCTCCTTGAGATCCTCCAAGTCTGTGCCTCGAGGGGCACCTTCAGCCCGTCGGTCCATGTGCTTTTCCAGAAGGCCCAACAGATGTTCCGCAGAGCCGTCCAAGGGCAGGATCTAGCAGAAATATAGGTAGGGGTCACTGACTCTTCCAGGGTGAAGGCAGCACCCCCACAGTGGGGATCTAGAGTGTGGCCCCACCTTGGAGGAGATGAAGTCTTCCAGCCGCCCCTGCAGCCCTGTGTTCCTGGTGAAGTCCACAGTGTAGCAGTCTTCCAGCCAGGCCTGCAGGACGCAGAGGCTCCGCTTGTAGATCTTGGTGAAGGTCGACGCGGGGTCCTGGTGGGCCCTGGAGGCACACGGAGCAGCCTGAGGCGCCCAGGACACTGGGGGAGCGGGCAGAGGTGGGGGAGCAGCAGGCAGCAAGCCAACCTTCCCAAGGGCAGTGCGAGCCCACCCACCTTCTCACGTGGGGAGTGAGGAGACCTGGGGGGCCTCTTGTGAGTCTTTTCCCCCAAGGCCAGAGCTGACTGGCTGATGGCCTGGGGGCACTTAGCCTGGATAGGAGAGGATACCTGGGGCATCCTAGGAGTGTGGACAGGTGAGCTCAGAGAGGCAAGAGCACCTCTACCCATGGCAGCCACTCCCTCCTGCCCCAACTGTTGGCCATGGGTGCCCCACCCAAGACAGCTGAGGGCCAGCTAGACCGTCACGTTCCTGGTCAGTAGGTAAGAGCCTCTCAGGCCCTGCCCACCCACCAGCTTCTTTCTCTGCTCTCTCACTGAACATTCTTGCCCAAGCTCCACTGGCCCCTTATCCTTGCTGGGGGCCCTGGGAACTGTCTCACCCTTCACAGCAGCCAAACATGGCACTGCGGATCAGAAGCTCTGCTGTGGGGCTGTGCAGCTGTGGTACCTGGGCAAGGCGCTGCTAATGCGGTCCAGGAGGAAATGCAGGAAGTCGTGCGGTGTGCAGAAGTAGCGGAAGGTGTAGAGGAATTGCTGGACGTAGCCCTCGAGGAAGGCATCGCTGGGTGGGGGGGAGATGGCAGACTTAGCTGCTCCCCTACCCCCACTTGCCAGCATTCTGGGTGCGTGTGATGGTTGTGCATGGTGCTGCTTGTCAGGACAGTCCCCAGAGAAATAAAGGGGATTTTGGTGACGTTCAAAATTCCCCACCCTATCCAGTGTGAGGACCTTTCTTCACAGTCTCGAAGGCCTCTCACTGCTGGACGCTAGCATCTAGAACCTGCTGACTCAGGAAGCCACTGCCCACATGTGGTGACCCAGCTCCAAGGCAGAATTGCTGCCTTAGGAAACAGCAAGGCCACATACTACATGCTTCTTGGTGCCACTGAGTGGACCAAGTTGGCGGGCAGCACCCCGGGGACACAGGCCCCACATGTGGGTCTGTGAGTCTGAGGAGCAGGATGACCAGAGATCAGAGCGTCTGTATCCCAGGAGTGAGGGAGCCTGGGCAGCTGGTGGCCACAACTCAGGCCAGGTACTGGCCAGCCCGACCCCATCAGAGCTGGGAAGGGCCCATGAGCACTGACTCTGCCGAGGAGGCTGTGCCTTAATCGAAGTGCTGTGCTCACATTGACACACATAATACACATCACACATCACCCACACCACACATCATAAATGCCCCACACATACACATCAAATTGCACACACCACACACATTGTGCAAACCACAGATCATACATGCTACACACCACACATCACACACGTCACATTATACAAACCACACATACACACCCATACATGCCACATGCTCACCACTGTACACATCGTACATGCTACAGAACCCCCCAACCACATACCACACCCCTCATGGGCACATGCCACACACCATACATGCCATACACCCCACAGCACATACATCATGCCTGCCACAGCACACACTCTATGGCCACACATGTACACCACACACACACATTACACACATTCACGTGTGCACCACACCTGTATACCACACATACACAACCATGCACCATGCACACTACAAATGTGAACACGTGTGCATATCACGCACATACTACATGTCTAGTCATACATGGTACACATATACCACACTGCACATACATGCACTTACATGTACATGTTCACACACAAACATGTCCCCTAAACCCACAGAGACACCATGGTGGGTGTGCGTCTTGCAGATGTAGGGGAGGCTGAGACCTGAGTCTAAAGGTCAGTCTGGAGTCCCCCCAGCCAGCTGATGGTCCCCAGCACACCCACATGTTGCCCACCTTAGGAGAATTAGGCCGCTGGGAAAGAGGCCCCTTGAGGCCAGGGGTGTCTGCAGAGGGGACCTCCCTGCTCCCTACTGGCTGTTAAGAGCCCTCATTCCCTTCCTGCCCTCTTGGCCATGTCCCAAGGGATTCACCATCTCCACTCATTGAGGACCCTGGGGGCTCCAAGGTGGTATCAGAAATTCCCCACAAGCCAAGATGGGTGGTCCATGGCCCTGTGCCCATATGTGGGTTGGGCGTTGGCTCAGGAGAGCTTGGGGAGCTTCTGGTGCCTGAGAACAGCGTGACGCAGTTGCCCCAGGACAGCATGGCAGAAGGAGACATGGGGGCAGCCTAGGACCCTGGGAGAAGGTCCATGCACCTGCACCATGCCCTATCCCTGCTGCAGGATGAGCTCGAGCCATGCCACTGGCCAGGCTGTCTGTGAGCCAGATAGGGCTGACATGGAGTGGCAGCCGCAGGAGCACCCCACAAGCTCACTGAGCCAGCCTTCCAGAACCAGATGGCCGCTCTGGGTCTTCTGATGGGTTTCTGTGTGTGCTCACATTTGGAAGCCAGCCAGCTGGTAATTGAGCAGGGCCCAGGTACTACTGGGCACACCCTGAGACCCAGGTCCCCAACGCCAGGCAGCAAGCAGGTGGCAGTCTCACCTATCCATGTAAACTCTGACCCAATATTTTCTAAGTTAACGAATCACAGACCCACCCCTCTCCTACCTCTGTCTCCTCTTGTGGCCTTTTCTGTTTTTCCTAAACCTGCATCCTCTCGCCCTCACCTGGAGTACAGGTAGGTCATGAGCCCCAGTGGTGTGCCAGCCTGCAGGATGCGTGCTTTCCTCTGCCGCCCGCCACCTGGGGGCTTGTTGACGTTGTAGAAGATGAGGGAGGAGGACTCGTCCAGGGGGCTGAAGTCCAGTGTGTCGCAGGGGGCGGCCGCGATGTTCACAATCACTGGCAGGGCGCAGGGCTCCAGGCCCCAGCGCTCCGCGTAGAGGACCTGCCACGTGGGGGTGGGCCCGTCACCCCACCCCGCCGTCCCCTCAGACCCGCCCACAGGCCCGGTGGCCCCTACTTGCCTGCAGGTACTTCTTGACCAGCCCGAGGAACTGCACCTTGGCCCTCATCTCCTCCAGCTGTGCCCGCAGCTTGGCCAGCATGGCTTTGATCTCAGAGCCTGTGGGCAGGGCAGCATTGGCACCGCATGTCCCCACAGGACCAGGTGCCTTTTCCCACAGCTAGAGGTGCTGCCCTGTGGTTACCTTTACTCCGCTTTTCCTTCTGTAAGAGTTTCTGATAGAACTTCAGAGTCTTCCGGTAGTTTCTCCTTTCTATGAGGAGCTGCTGCTCCAGCTCCTGACAAGGAAATGGCTTGTGAGCCTGGGGTCCCCTGGCTGCCACTCGGGCAGTCACCTCCATTCCAATACTTCCCAGCTAGGCCACACTCCTCTGTAGTCTCCCACCTCAGGGATCAGCCTTGGGGTATCTGGTGGAGGCCCTCTCAGTGCCCAAGGCCAGCCCTGACCTGGTACCCATGGTTGGGAGGCCCTTGTGCTACCCCAAGCTCACAGGGCAGTGCCTGGGGATGGGGAGGACCATCCATCACCCTCAGCCACTGGGCACGTAGAGTCAGGCCCTCCCTGGGGGCGCTCAGGGAACAGCAGGTCTACCACAGGGACACCTATGCGACTACCATGTCCCTGCCCTGGGGCCTTTGAGGGAAGCAGCAGGCCCTCCCCAAAGCATGGGGAGGGGGCACCTCTGGGGCAGCGGTTCTCAACCTGTGGGTCATGACCCATAGGAACTGTATTAAAGGGCCGTGGCATTAGGAAGATTGAGAATCACTGCTGTACGGACTGAGTGTGCCAGGGCACTGCTATAGGGCCACGGCTGCCCGAAGTATGCCCATGTGCCTTTGGGTTGCTGCCTTTTTTTTGTTTTGTTTTAAGCTTAAAGAAGCCCAACAATAATGGCTCGTGCCTGTAGCTCAAGCGGCTAAGGCGGCAGCCACATACACCAGAGCTGGCAGGTTCAAATCCAGCCCAGGTTTGCCAAACAATAATGACAATTACAATCAAAAAATAGCTGGGCATTGTGGTGGGCGCCTGTAGTCCCAGTTACTTGGGAGGCAGAGGCAAGAGAATCGCTTAAGCCCAGGAGTTGGAGGTTGCTGGGAGCTGTGATGCCACAGGACTCTACCCAGGACTACAGCTTGAGGCTCTGTTTCAAAAAAAAAAGGAAAGAAAAAAGAAGACGAACAACATAGGTGGCACCACTGACTTGACCCCCGCAGCTCCTTCTCTCTGGAACCTGCTGCCCAGCCAGGGGTGGCAGGGCTTCCCGTGCTGCCCCATGGGTGTGTGAGGGCATTTGCATGGTGTCTGGATGGGTGTGAGCTCCACCTGCAGTGTTCTGAGAGAGGCAGTGCTCTCATCTCATGGGGAGGCTGAGGTGGGGGGGAACGCGAGCACAGGCTGCTGAGGGCAGTGAGTGTGGAAACAGCCAAATCTAGAGTCATCCCTCACTTCACAGAGGTGAGGACAGGTACAGCCTCCTCATGCCTGCACCCACAAGGTTGTGGGCCTGGACAGAGGGAGTGATTCTGGGGTGACAAAGGGTCTGGGACGTCGGGGTCCATGTGCTCGCCTTTCAATTTTAGCAGCTTTTCCCACAGGAGGAGAATGGGCTGTAGGCCTAGGAGGAGCTGGCAGGGCTGAAGGTGGGAGGAGGCATGTCACCTCCACAGGCAGAGTTATGAGCTCTTCTGGCTGTGTTCAGTTGCCCTGAGGCAGCTGCCCTGAGGGAGGCTGGTCTGAGAGCTCCTCCAGGTTCCTCTTGGGAAGTCTTGTCAGTTGAAGTCCAAACACAGCTTTGCCCTAATTTCACCATCCTACAATGGGCTTGACTTTGTTGTTAGTCTTTATTTATTTATCACCCTTGGTAGAATGCCATGGCATGACAGCTCACAGCAACTTCAAACTCTTGGGCCCAAGTGATTCTCTTGTCTCAGCCTCTCAAGTAGTTGGGATTATAGGCACCTGCTACAACACCTGGCTATTTTTAGAGACGGGGTCTCACTCTGTCTCAGGCTGGTCTTAAATTTGTAAACTCAGGCGATCTGCCTGCCTGGGCCTCCCAGAGTGCTGGAGATTACAGGTGTGAGCTCACGCCTAATACAGTTCCTGTGGGTTGCGACCCACAGGTTGAGAACTGCTGTTCTACCCAGAACTGGTGTTGAGCAAGAGCATGCTTCACAGGGCAGCGGTGTTGCAACACGGCTTGTGGTGCTGGTGCTGATTTGGCAGCACTGCTGCTCCTGTTACTGAACCATAGAACAGGTTCTCTGAGGACTGCTTTGGTGGATTTTAAATAAGCCTGCGTGTGGAGTGAAATTCACAGCATGGGGGGGGGTAACGGAGAAGAAATCAGGGGGCTGGGCCTCTTGTCTTGGCCACATCTGGACCATAGGCTGAGTCACATCAGCGGATCTAAATAGAACATTTAGGATCGTCTGAGCTGAGCTGTTTTGCTGTGGCCTAACCTTAGCAAGGACTTCCCACAAAGCTACAAGAGCCTTAGTTTGTTAGGGAAGCAGACGTGGCCGGGCTATAGCACAATGTAGGGTACTGGCTGGCAGATTTGAGTGGACAAATGTCTGAGGAGTGTCAGGGAGTTGACAAAACAATAACTAGAAAGAAGCTGGAACAGCCAGAAGTTGAAGACAAAGAAGACTGATCCAAAACCACTGCCGTTCACACTGACCCTGGGAGAGCTGGGCCGTGCTGCGCGGGTGCAGGGAGGCGCATGCTGCGGGCAAGTATGAACACCCTACGTCCGTTTCTGCCACCCCAGAGGCTGGCTGCCTGCACCTGCACTGTCCCATCTTGGGTGGCAAATAGGAAAATCTGCCTGGCAGTGGTTTTAATGCCTTTTCTGTTTTTCTAACGCTCCTGTTTCGACACATCCTCAGTGGGTCCTCACAGAGAGAAGCTGTGGCCATGGCTGGTCTCATGTGAACCCACCACCAAGCAGGGAGGGCTCTGGAGACCCACCTGGCTGCATTTGGGCGAGAGGAGACACTTCTCTCCAAGTGAGCGTGCCAGAGGGAGAGATGGGTCACACTGGCTGCCTGCCCTGCCACGTTCCCCCAAACCAACTCCTCTTGACCAATCACGTGGACTTGCTGCTGCCCACAGAGTGACATCAGGAGAGTGCTCACCTGGGCCTTCTGCTAACTCAGCCAGGGACAGAGTGACATCAGAGAGAGTGATCACCTGGGCCTTCTGCTAACTCAGCCAGGGAACCTCAGCCCAGCCACAGGGTCAGACACCAGTAAGAACAGTCACCCTGGCCTGCGTGGGACTCAGAGTACATTTCCAAGGCCCCCTTAGAGGACAGAGCCCACTGCCTCTTTGGTGACAGCCTCATGGCAAACATCTGCTGTCCATGGGCCCTTTTCAAGCTGGTGAAGGCCCAAGATGTCACATGATCCACTAATATCTGAGCAGACATTTGGTGGGGGACCTGCCACACTCAGCACAAGGCCAGCACTCACTTGAGTTGGCTCTGCCACAGTGGCTTGGGTAGCTGGAGCCTAGTAGCCTTGTGCCAGCCCCACTCTGGTCTCTCACTAGCTGTAGGGCTGCAACCCTCCCTCAGCCTTAGTTTCCCAAGATCACCGGAGGGCAACATGGCCTGTGGCCAGGCTTACACTTTCTAGGGCAGTTGGGTTATTTTCTTCTCCCTGGCAAGGTGGTGAGCTGCTGGAGAACACTGACCCACTCTGTGGGCCCCCATGTAAACGCACATTGGGGAGGGAAGCGGGAGGAGGGCCAGACCCAACTGGAGGGAGGTGCCAGACCCAGGACTGGCAGGGACTGGAGTCTCCATCCTGGTCAGAGGTCCAGACTCAGAAGTAGCAGCATCGAGCTTTCATCTGATCTGAGAGGTGGGGTGAGCAGAGGGCCCTGTCTGGATTCTATACATTTGGGGGTGCACTGTGCGGGCCGCTCCTTCCTCACTGAAGCCCCTCAGCACACAACTCCAGGCCTGTGGACTGGGCACATGCAGAGACCACAGCATGACACCCTACCTGCCATGCAGCCCAAAGCATTTCAAAGGGTGTAGCCCCATCCCCACACTTGCTCCCGAGGAGATGCGGGTCCCTTCCTAGGCCGAGCAGCGGCATGAAGTTTGGAGCAGCAGAGGTGTGCAGGGAAGGGTCCCATGCACAGAAGTTGGAGAGATGCTTATAACAGGAGGCGGGGAGAGAACTGGCAGGGCAGAAGGCAATGCTGGGGGCCCTTCTGTTAGCTGCCTTGGGTGCCTGGGCCTTTGCGGCTTCTAGTCACTCAAGGCAGCCCACAAGGTCACGGGCAGCCTTGTGTCCAGGGGTCTGCTGGGGCTTCCTGGCACATGAGGTGGCTGGGCCCAGCTGCTCAGCTCTGACCTACTCTCTTCTGCTCCTGCCCCAGGATGGCGGGACTGGAAGAGAAGCCCAGCTAGGCTGTAGCAGCTGGGCCCAGCCTGAGCTTGAGGGGTAAGGCACTTTCCTTCATCTCAGAGATGATATGAACTTGGGGTGGGAGTGGGGGGTAGGCTCCATCTGCCTGAGTGGAGACACAGGCAGAGCAGAAATGCTGGCACTGGGAGTGAGGGGCAAATCATGGCAGTGGGACCCTGGGGAGGGTGTCTGTACTCACAGCACCATCTGTAGCCTGGAGGGACCCAGGCTCTACTTGGAGGAGGCCTTACTCTTAAGAATGCCCCAGTGGGTGCCTGAACTCACCGGGACCTGGGCGTCCAGCTGTGAGAGGCCACTGGCCATTTGCCGCTCCAGGGCCTTCACGTAGTTGTGCACGTCTGCCCCAAAGCAGTCAGCTTCGTAGAAGGCGCTGGACCAGCCAGGGCTGCAGCTCTGGAACCCAGCTGGGCCAGGGGACATCACAGGGCCACCCTCCCCAGGCCTGGCCATTTGAACCACTGCTTCTGCATCGGAGGCCCCGCCAACTGGCTGGCTGTCCTCAGGCTGCTGTCTCTCGGCTCTCACAGACATCTGTGGCCTAAACCCCACTTCGAAGTTCCCCTGTGAGAGCTCGTCTGAGTCCAGGTCTGGCAGGGTGGGGGCTGAGCTGGGGGCTCGGCCAGTCCTGGCCACAGCTGGCTTCTCTTTTCCTTGAGGGAAAGGAAGGCAGGTCACATGGGCAGTGACTCTGCTTGGCCCAGGTGGGCAGAGGCTGTGCTAACCAGCTCCAGGAAGCCTGGCACCCTCCTGCACCTGGCCATCATGTCTGGTGATGTAAAACTGCACCTGGAGGCCCCTTTGCAGACTGGGTGCCTGTGGGCTCCAGTTTCACACTCCTTGTGTGCACTTGGGGGTCAGGCCCTGTCCACTCCATGGTGGTGGTGAGGGATTGAGTCCGGCAGCCCTAATACAAGGCCCTGGCTCCCCGCCTAGGCCCTGGTGGGGATGAAAACCCCAGAAGGCTGGGACAAGCCTAGGGGCCTGGGGTGTCCATCAGGGCAGAGGCTGGCCCTTTTGGTGAGGAGCCCTGTCTGTTGGGCCTGTAAGGCACAGCATGGCTCTTACCTAGTCCTTGCAGAGAGGGTGTCTGGCTGGATGGTGAGCCACCACTCGGCCTGCACTCTGGAGACCCAGCCTCCTCGGAAGCGCTGAGAGGAGAACTGGGTCAGACAGCCCCACCCTGCCCTATCAGCCGGATAAGACTGCAGGCTCAGTGGCGAACCCCCATCCCTGAGGCCTCATGGAGTACTCCAGGGTGTGAGCAGGACTTATTAGGGCCATGTGGCCATGCAGAGCCCACGGCTGTGGGCCATGAAAGGTCTTGAGCGTGCTCCTCCAGGATTGTTAAGGGGCATGGGCACACAAGGGATTTCTGGGTCCTTATCTTTGTAGAGTCCCAAGACAGAATCAGGATGGTCTAGGGTGGCCCTGCTCTGTGCCATGAAAATGCTTCATGTTTGGGGCCGCTGCAGGTGCTGTCTGAGGCCATGGACAAGGCAGGTCCCCTCTCCAGCCCCTAATAGCAATAACTGTCACCCTTACCTGGTGCTGGGGCCCATGTGTCCCTCAGTGCAGGATGTCTGGGGCGCTACAGGCATGGCCTTGCCCACCGACCCCCACCCTAGCCCCTCTTCTGCAGCTGTCACGATGCTTTTCTGGGTGGGAAGTGGGCCCTGGCGTGGTCTGTGGTCTACTTTCTTGCCTGTGCCCCACAGCCATCTCCCACTACGGGGTCTACCCTGTGCCTCTCCCCTTATGAGGTTGGGGCCACCACTGCCCATAGCACTGGTGCTGATCCCCTGCCTCGCTGAGGGACTTCCCCTGGGGTTCTCACCTTTGGGAGGGCAGGGCCGGCCCATTCACCACTTTGAAGAGGTTCTGCAGCAGCTTCTCATCCCAGTAGAGGTCACAGAACTTCTCAGAAATGGCTCCACAGAAAGTGGCAAAGGTGAGATCTTTCAAGGCGAAAATATATTCCCCTGGTTTTGCAAAATGATGGCGACATGTTCAATTGTGGGCGAGAACAGCCTTCTGGGTTGGGGGCTACGGCAGGCACCCTTTCCCTGCTCTGGGGGCTTCCCTGGGACTGCTGTGGCTCCCACGCACCCATGATTAGAGCTTCCAGCCCGTTGTCCAGGTAGCCATCAAAGGCAAACTCCTCCTGAATGAGGCGCGTGGCTTCTTGAAGGGATGGGCAGGCCTCCTTCTTTGCAAAGGATGAAGGGTCCACGCTGGGCAGGCAGAGCTTGCAGTCTGTTGGCTGGGGCCTTTTGGGGCTATTGTCATCATACCCCTGGGCAGGGCTGCCCCTGGGGCTGTCTGGATTCTCCCTGGCCAGGGTGGGGCCCCATGAGGGTGGTGGGGGACCCTCTGGCTCATGGCCCAGGTGCTCAGTGGCCTTGCTCCGAGGTGGCTTGGGGGGATGGCGGGGGCTGTGGCCTCCCTGGCCAGGGCGGGGTCCCATGAGGTGTATGGTGGGCCCTGGAGGGCAGGGCTTGAGCTCAGAAGTGGATCCAGGTAGGATCTGCCCATCTGTCCCTTGCTGTGGGGGTGGCACTGATGGCTTCAGGGGTGGGGATGGGTCAGCCGAGCTGGAAGTCACTGATAAGGCCCCCTCCAACAGGTTCTCGGGGGCCAGGGGTGGGGTGTGTGGGTCCCCCAGGGCAAAGCCTGGAAATACAGACTCCCTGAGAGGTTCTGGGGCCATTTCTTGGTGCCCTGGACCAGGTGCCTCCAGGCTGTTTCCAGAGGGGGCCCCGGAGCAGTGTGTACCCTCACTGCTGCCCTCTGGCTGGCTGTTTCTCTCCGCTGGCCCCTCCGCTGGCCCCTCCACTGGCCCCGAGCTCAAGGCAGACTGGTCCCTGCACAGGGAGAGGAAAAAGCTCGGCAGGGAGCCCACGCTGAGACCCCACAGGCTCTGGGGAGACTCACCTGGGAACTATTGTGTCTTGTGCAAGGACGATGGGCCTAAAGTGAGTGGCCTCAGAGGTGAAGGCAGCTGGCAGTGGGGTGGCTCCATCACAGCAGGAGGGATGGCAGGGTATGGGCCTTGGCACAGCTGCAATTCTGGTGCTGCTGCTGATTGTCATGAAGCCTGGGGGTGGGGGGGTGGGAGGGTGGGTGTAGTGGGGGCCCGGCACCCAGGGCCCCACTGGCTGGTCTTCAGGCTATGTGGGACTATGCCCTCTCTATGTCCCAAGGTAGAGGTGGAGGCCAGAATGGCCACTGCTTGGGGGTGGGCAGATGCCTGGGGCCAGGCCAGAAAGGCTGGGCATGGCAGGGGTCCAAGGACCTGGTACTGGTACCGGGGGGGGGGGGGGAGGGGGTACTGACACCTGGTGGGCTCCAGGTGGTGGGGAAGTAGGCTGAAGAACTGAGGATCTCGGAATGTGGACCTCCAAGGGAAGACCAGGTATGGAAGTCAGGGCAGAGCTTCTGTTGAGATGAGTTTTGGGAGAGGTGGAGGCCATGTGGGCTGAGTAGTAGGCATGCTACCCTGGGCTTCGAGGCAATGTCTAGTTGCATGTGTCCACTTAGGGTTGGACCTCCAGGGGCAGGGTGGCCTGGGTATGGGGTGGGGTGGGGGCAGCTGGATGGGGCAGGGGCCCACCTGGGCTGGAGTCTGGAGTGGGCACCTCGCTGGGCTTCGGCTCAGCCACTGAGTAAGTCTTTTGGAGACTGATGCTCTGTTCCTCCTGGTGATCCTGGGAGGGAGGACACAGGGGCCTGGTCCAGGTGCAGCAGGGGCCCTGGGCACATAGGGAGGACCCTGCAGTCTGGTGCCCCTTGGAGGGAGAAGGCTGACAAAGGCAGGGGGAAGGGCCACGGCTGTGGTGTGCACCTACCTTGCAGGTGGATGCCCTCAGGTGGGCCAAGACCTTCCCGCCGTCCATGCCCCGCTGGAGGAGGTAACTGCCACACACCTGAGAGCAGGGGACCATCCTCATATCCCGACAAACTGAGCTGTGGGCCTCCACTACAGCCGCCAGCCCCACACAGTGAGTTCCTGTCTGAAACAGCTCTGGTTTCACAGAACTCACTGCTTGCTCCCTGGACACCTGACCACAGGCCCACAATCCCCTTTCATAGAGCACTTACCAGGAAGGGCTTGTAGTCCCCCAGGAGCACACTCCCCTTCCCACCTGAGCTCCCTTCATAGCCTAGGCAGCCTGTGCAGATCCCTGCTGCCCTGCTGCCCTACTGCCCGTGGCCTCTGGGCAACCCAGTCCCACTATGTGAACACCAGAGCTCATCCTCAGGGGATCAGCCTGGCTCAGATCACAGAGCAGCCAGGGCAGAGAGGGACCAGCCCAGGTGTCCAGCTCCATGGCCCTCGCTCCCCTCCTGTCCACATGGGACTTATTCCAGAGGGTCTGATGGCCTCATGATAGTGGGGGTTACCTGTGGGGCATGGGCACAGGCCCCTTTGCAGAGGGTGGTCACAACCCAGCCCTAAAGGTCAACCCTGGGACACCCTTGCCCATTCTCTGGCCACCAGACACACTAGAGAGACTGGGGTGCCCTAGAGGAAGGCCATGGTGGTGAGCAGGCAGGGATCTCATGCTGCCTACCCACGTGGATGGGGCCACAGATGAAACCCACCACCTTCCCCCCTCTTAGAAGGGCAGTACCTGAACACTAGCCTTCTAGTCCCCACATGCCCAACCCAGGGACAGTGGCCAGGGCTCAAGGCCCTCAGACTGCAAGCTAGGCCACGATTTCTCTGCAGTTACCTTGCTGGCCTCAGCGATGGACGGCCGTTCCAGAGCACTGCACCTGGCCATGTCTAGGAGGAGGGTCTTGAGCCTGCGTGGCAGGGCCAGTTTATGGTTGCGGGGAACGCTGAACTTGGCAGCTGTCCACAGGATGGCGGCCACGCAGTACACCGAGGCCTGGGCAGCAGTGCAGAGAATAGCATCAGCTGCTGTGCTCAGCAGGCCTGTCCTCTCAGGAGACACCAAGGCACAGTCTCACCCTGACCCTCACGTTGGAGCCTAGGGTACAGCCCAGGAATCTACATGTTTAGCAAGGACTCCTGCCCGGCCACTCATCTGGGTTTTTAACACTCGGACATGAAGAGCCTGGGCTGGACTTTCCCCCATCCCACTGTCCTCAGCAAGGCAGCAGCTTGGGAGTAAGGAGATTCAGCTGTTCCTTCACCACCTTAGGCCTGGCTGGGAGCCCTCCCAACTGGTGCTGTGCTGCTGAAGGCGAACAATGTGCTCTCTGGGCAAACATGCAGCCTGGATGTATGTGTGTAAGGGCTGTGTGGCACACGGTTTAACACATTCTTTCTTGTGGTGTCCACAGAGCCAAGTGATCCTCACTGAATGCTTCACTGCTCTGTACCCAGCTCTATCATCTGGAGCCAGCCTGTGCTGCTCAAGTACTTCCCACGTCAGTGCTGGTGGTGTTCTCGCTATCTCAATAAGTTAAGACTGGAGTGGGACAGGGAAGATGAGCAGCAGAGTTCTGAGCGCTGCTCTCAGTGGTGTCTTTGCTGACTCAGAACATAGTAGCTGGATGCTGGAAGGATATTTCTGTGAGCTCCTGGGCTATTCCCCATGCAGGAACCACTGGCATGGCCCATTGTCAGCATTTTTCCATTAATTCATCCAGTCTGGACAGTCAATAAACCATGTTTGTAGCATTTGCCGAGTTCCATGGTGTATACACTTGCATGTGGCTGACTTTCAGCTGCTGGGAGGTGCACGGTAAACGCAGAGCCAGGATCTGCTCTGGAGGAATGAAGAAGCTGGTTTTATGGAGTTTCTGCCATCCAGATACAGCAGACCAGACAGTGCCAAGGGTCTAAATAACAGCCAACTGCAGATGTCCCCAAATTCAGTCACCCATAAGGTCATAATACATAGGGAAGATGGCAAATTATAGCTAAATAGACACACATCTACAAAATACCGTATATACTCGAGTATAAGCCGAGTTTTTTTCAGCACAAAATTTGTGCCGAAAAACCCGAACTCGGCACAAACTCGGCTTATACTCGAGTATATACGGTATTCATTACAAAATGTGGCCACCACATATAATTTAGAACACTCAAGAGGAGAAAGTATATTGTATTTATCCAATATTTTTGCTTAGTATGATCTTCCTTCTCGGTTCGTTCTTTGATCATTTCTTTTCTGCATAAATAACTTCCATTAGCCATTCTTTTAGAACAGATCTGCTGGTGAACTAAATTCTTAGTTTTCCTTCATCTGAGGATATCTTGATGTCTTCTTCATTTCTGAAGGATACTTCTGCTAGAGATGGGATTCTGCTCCTTGGCTCCATGGTTTGGGGTGAGAAATATGGTATCTTTTTTTTTTTTTTTAAATTTCAGGTTATTGTGAGGGTACAAACAACCAGGTCATAATTTTTTAACTTGTTAGGTAGAATCCTTCTTGTAGTTGTGTCCCACAGCCAGAAGGTGTGCCATGTATCTCTACATTGCGCCCTTTAAGTGGGAGCACCCCAAACCCCACCTCCTGTCTCCCCTCCTTTGTTCACCTTCCCCCCAGTTTGAATAGAATAAAGATTTTCTCCTATGTGGGCATGTATTAGATTGTCTATTGGCTACATGCTAGTATTGAGTACACTGGATACTTTCTTTTTCATTTTTGTGATACATCACTAAGAAGAATGTGCTTCAACTCCATCCAGATAAATACAAAAGATGTATAGTCACCATCTTTTCTAATGGCTGAACAGTACTCCATGATATGCATACACCACAGTTTGTTAATCCATTTGCGGGTTGATGGGTATTTAGATTATTTCCACATCTTGGCAATTATAAATTCAGCTACAATAAACATTCTAGTGCAAATGTCTTTATGATAAAATGTTTTGTTTTTTTTTTTCGTGATGCATAGTAGTGGAATTGCGGGGTTGAATGGGAGGTCTAATTTGAGCTCTTTGAGGATTCTCCATATTTCTTTCCAAAGAGTCTAAGTTTGCAGTCCCACCAAGAATGTAAAAGTGTTCTCTTTTCTTCACATCCATGCCAGCATCTGCAGCTTTGGGATTTTGTGATGTGGGCTAATCTTATTGGGGTTAGGTGATATCTCAGGGTGGTTTTGATTTGCATTTCCCTGATGATTAGGGACAATGAGGATTTTTTCATATGTTTGTAAGCCATTCGTCTGTCATTCTCAAAGAAAGTTCTGTTCATGTCTCTTGCCCAGTGATAGGTGGGATTGTTTGCTCTTTTTTGGTGATGAATTTGATTTCTCTGTAGATCCTAGTTATCAAATCTTTGTCAGATTCATAACATGGAAACATTTTTTCCCATTCTGAAGGTTGTCTATTTGCTTTAATTCTCATGTCTTTAGCTGTGCAGAAGCTTTTTAGTTTAATTAAATATCATTTGTTTATTTTTGTTATTGTTGCAATTACCACAGAAGTCTTCTTCATAAAATCTTTCCCTAGGCTGACATCAAGAATTTTTCTCACATTTTATTCTAGGATTTTTAATTTTTTTTTTTAGAAACAGAGTCTTACTTTGTCGCCCTCAGTAGAGTGCCATGGCATCACAGCTCACAGCCACCTCCAGTCTTGGGCTTAGGTGATTCTCCTGCCTCAGCCTCCTGAGTAGCTGGGACTACAGGCGCCCACCACAACACCCAGCTATTTTTTTTGTTGCAGTTTGGCCGGGGCTGGGTTTGAACCCACTGCCCTTGGTAATATGGGGCTGGCGCCTTCCCCGCTGAGCTCCATATCATCAGCAAAGAGCAAGAGTCTGATCTCTTCTGCCCCCCTTTGGGTGCCATGTATATTCTTCTTTTGCCCAACTGCATTAGCTAGAACTTACAGAACTATGCTGAACAGTAGTGATGATAGTGGACATCCTTGTCTGGTTCCAGTTCTAAGTGGAAAAGCTTTCAGTTTTACTCTGGTCAGTATGATGTTAGTTTTGGGTTTGTCATAGACGGCTTCAATCAGCTTAAGAAATGTGCCACCTGGCTCGGCACCTGTGGCTCAAGTGGCTAAGGTGCCAGCCACAAACACCTGAGCTGGCGGGTTGGAATCCAGCCCAGGCCTGCCAAACAACAATGACAGCTGCAACCAAAAAAAAAAAATAGCTGGATGTTGTGGCAGGTGCCTGTAGTCCCAGCTACTTGGGAGGTGGAGGCAGGAGAATCGCTTGAGTCCAGGAGTTGGAGGTTGCTGTGAGTTGTGATGCCACAGCACTCTACCCAGGGCGGCAGCTTGAGGCTCTGTCTCAAAAGAAAAAAAAAAAAAAAAGAAAGAAGGAAATGCGCCATCTATGCCTATATTCTTAAGTGTTCTTGTTAGAAAAGAATGCTGAATTTTATCAAATGTTTTTTCTGTATCTATTCAGAGGACCATATGGTCTTTGTTTTTGCATCTATTCATATAGTGAATTACATTTATGGAGTTATGTATGTTAAACCAACCTCCATCCCTGGGATGAAGCCTACTTGACCATGATATATAATTTTTTGTTTTTGTTTTTGTTTTTTGGCTGGGGCTGAGTTTGAACCTGCCATCTCTAGCATATGGGGCTGGTACCCTACTCCTTTAAACCACATAAGCTGCTCCCATGATTTTTAATTTTTTAACATGTAGTATTTTACTGAGTATTTTTGCACCAATATTCATTAGTAAAATTGGTCCGTAGTTCTCCCTTTTATTGCCACTGTTTATTGGGTCCTTTCCTGGCTATGGAATCAAGGCGATGTGTACTTCATAGAACACGATGGGGAAGGTTCCTTTCTTTTCAATGTTTTGGAATAGGTTCTGCAGTATAGGTACAAGCTCATCTTTGAAAGTGTGATAGAATTCTGATGTGAAGCCAACTTGGTCCAGGGATTTTTTTTGTTGGAAGATTTTTTATTGTTTCTTCAATCTCAGTGTTTGATATTGGTCTGTTCAAGAGATCTTTTTCTTCCTGGTTAAGTCTAGGGAGATGGTGTGATTCCAGGTATTGGTCCATTTCCTCCACATTGTCAAATTTCTAGGCATAGAGTTTCTTGTAGTAGTCAGAGATAATCTCTTGTATCTCACTGGTATCTGTTGTTATTTTCCCTTTCTCATTTCTGATTGTGGTTGTTAGATATTTCACTTTTCTTTTTCTAGTTAATCTGCCCAAAGTTTTATTGATTTTACCTTTTCAGAGAATCACCTTTTTTGCTTCATTGATTTTCTGAATGATTCTTTTGTTTTCCATTTCATTTATTTCTGATTTGATTTGGTTATTTCTTTTCTTTTGTTAGGTTTGGGAATGGATTGTTCTTCATTTTCCATTTCCTTAAGATGATTCATTAGGTTGTTGATGTGCTCTCTTTCTGTTTGTCAGATGTAGGAATCTAATGGGATACATTTCCCTCTTAGGACTGCTTTTGCAGTGTCCCACAGGTTTCTGTAACTTATAGCTTCATTGCTGGTATGTTTGAGGAATTTAATAATTTCCTCCTTTATCTCTTCCTTGACCCAACTGTCATTGAGCATAAAGTTGTTTAATTTCCATGTCTTTGTGTGGGGATGAAAATTTTTCCTGGAGTTGAATTCCTTTATTGCCTTATGGTCTAAGAAGATATAAGGTATACTTTCAATTATTTTAATTTTGTTGAGGTTTTATTTGTGTTCTAGGATATGATCTATTTTAGAGTATGTTGCATGGGCTGATGAGAAGAACACATTCCTTAGCTTTGGGATGGTGTGTTCTGTGTATGTCTACTACACTCATTTGTTCTAGGGTCACATTTATGTCATTTGTATCTTTGTTTAGTTTCTGTTTAGATGATCCGTCCAGTTCAACTAGAGAGGTGTTGAAGTCCCTAGTTATTATGGTGTTATGGGATATCATATTGCTCAGACTAATCAATGTCTGTTTCATAAATTTGGGAGCATTTAAGTTGGGTGCATAAATATTTAGAATTGAAATGTTCTCTTGATATACTGTTCTCTTGACAAGTATTAAGTGACCATCTTTGTCTTTCTTAACTTTAGTTGCTTTAAATCCACTTGTATTTTAAAATAAGATTGCAACCCCTTCTTTCTTCTGGTTTCCATTTGCCTGAAATATTGTTTTCCAACCCTTTACCCTGAGTCTTGCTTTGTCTTTCAAGGTTTGGTGTATTTCTTGAAGACAATAGATGGATGGCTTGTGCTTTTTTATCCAATCGGCCAGCCTGTGTCTCTTAAATGGGGAAATCAAGCCATTAACATTTATTGAGAGAATCAATAAATGTGGTGGAATTCTATTCATCTTATTTTGTGAAGGTCCATTGCTTGGTTTTATCCTTTGTGCCATCACGGAAGCTAGGTTTTACCCTTTAGTTTGTGGGTGTTCACTTTGATGGTGGGCCACTGTAATGGTCAGTGTGAATTATAAGTCTATGTATTTCCTATAGAGCTAGTCTTGTTGTGGTGCATTTCCTCAGTGTTTGCATACCAGTAAAATACCTGATTTCTCCATCAATTTTGAAGCTTAGTTTAGCAGGATATAGAATTTGGGGCTGAAAATTGTTTTAAGAAGATTAAAGGTAGCTGACCATTCCTTCTGGCTTAGAAAGTTTCAGCTGAGAAGTCTGCTGTCACCCTGATGGATCTGCCTGTATAGGTCACTTGGCCCTTGCTCCTGGCTGCTTGCTGAATTTTCTCTTTTGTCTTGACTTTGGACAGGCTTGCATACAATGAGTCTTGGAGATGCTCTATTTGTGTTGAGATGACCTGGAGTTTAATATCCCTCTAAAAGGACTGTTTTAGAATCTTTAGTAATGCTTGGGAATTTTCATTTATGATATCATCCAGTAGGGTTTCCATTCTCTGGGGCATCTTCTTTCCCTTCAGGGATTCCTATAATTCACAAGTTTGAATGCTTCACGAAGTCCCGTAATTCTATAAGCATATATTCTGCTTTCTCTCTCTTCTTTTCTGCCTCTTTAACTGCCCAGGTTAGCTCAAAAAGCTTTATCCTCTCACTCTGAGATTATTTCTTCTCCATGGTCTAATCTGATATTAATACTTTACACTGCATTTTAATTTCCCTGATTGACTGCTTCCCTTTCCTAAGCTGTACCATAGCCTTTCTATATTCTATATCTTTCATCCATTTCTGATTCTGCTTTTCCACTTTTTCATCAATTCCTTTTATTGATTTTGCCATCCATATTTTGAATTGCCTTTCTGTCATTTCCATTAATTCTATATAGGTGAAATACTCTGTGGTAGCTACCTCATGATCCCTTAGGGGGCTGCTGTATTCTAATTTTTTGCCATAATTTTTCTGTTGGTTCCTCTTCACATATGTATTCTTCTGTTCACTTCCTTCTCCTACTTTTTCCTTCTGACTACCGCCTTCATTTGGAATTGCCTTGTCTCAGAGCTTAGGTGTTGAAGTGGCCTTTTGGTATAAGGTAAAGAATGAGAAGAGAGAAAGAAAATAAAAAGATAAGGAGGAAAAAAAAAGGAAAGGGGGATGGAAGGAAAGAATTGAAGAAAAGGAGAGGAAAAGGACAGCTAAAAGAGAAAGAGAGTGGCTGGAGAAATGGTGGTGTTCAACATAGTGCTTTAACCACATCTGCAGCTCTTTTACCAGGCTGCGGAAAAGCAAGGCCTCACCTCTGCCAAACATAAAAAGAAATCAGCAGTGTTTCATAGTGGATACCTACCAATACCTTCTTTCCAAAGGCCAAAGTTAAAGGGACACCCAAGACTGTGAGCTTATGGCCTCCTTGAGCCAGATCAATGCTGTGACACCCTTCCCTGCCCTCAAAGAAGAAAAAAGAAATGAAAAAAATAAGAATAGACAAAAAGCAAAAATATAATTATATAAAATAAAGAAGAAAATAAGGCATATCTTAGCTGTTATATGAGAAATTTATGTGGAAAGGTGAAAACAGTAAAAAATCTCTACCAAAAGAGAAAAAAAGGAGAGAAATTAAAAAGGAAAATAGGAATAAAAGGGCTAAAAAGCCTTAACAAAAATGGAGGATCTTTTGCTATTGAAAAAAGTAAAACTGAAAAAATATATAACCAAACCAATAAAAATCTAAACAAAAACAACAACAATAAAAGAGAAAAAAAGTCCAGGTATGATGGCTCATGCCTGTAATCCTAGCACTGTGGGAAGCAGAGGTGGGTGGACTGTTTGAGCTCACAAGTTTGAAACCAGCCTTAGCAAAAGTGAGACCCCGTATCTACTAGAAATGAAAAACTGAGGCAAGAGGATCACTTGAGCCCAAGAGTTTGAGGTTGCTGTGAGCTATGACACCACAGCACTCTACCAAGGGCAACACAGTGAGACTCTGCCTTACAAAAAAAAAAAAAAAAAAAAAGAAAGAAAGAAAAAGAAAAAATCCTAAGGAGAAAATTGAAAATCAAGAAGCAAAAAATGAGCAGTGGCGGTGCCTGTAGCTCAGTCAGTAAGGTCCCAGCCACATACACTGAGGCTGACAGGTTCGAGCCCAGCCCGGGCCTGCTAAACAACAATGACAACTGCAACCAAAAATAGCTGGGCATTGTGGCGGATGCCTGTAGTTCCAGCTATTTGGGAGGCTGAGGCAAGAGAATCACTTAAGCCTAAGAGTTGGAGGTTGCTGTGAGCTGTGATGCCACTGCACTCTACCGAAGGAGATATAGTGAGATTCTGTCACAAAAAAAAAAAAGCAAAAAATGTAAAACAATATACAGGATGGCCATACAGTTCATGTGCAATTAAAAATTTTACACTAATTTAAATTGCACATGAACTTTAGGTCCACCCTGTATAATATATGTGTGTGTGTTTGTATATGTACGTACCACAACACATAGCCTGGGCACCAGGTGGTGCTGTGGTGTTAGGAGATTGAGAATACACGCTGGGTTTTCTTTATATGATGGGGGTTGGAAGCTACTCTCTAGTTGCAAAGGGGATTGGATCGTGTCTTCCTGATTTCTTTGCCCTAAATCTGGGCCTTTTCTCTTTGTCAGTGTTTGGTCCTCATGGAATCTGGGTCCCGAAGCTCTCACCAGATTTCCTAGGAGGCTCGCCAGACAGTGTCCTTGACAACAAAGCGTCCCTCCCAGGAGGTGCAGGAGCTGCTCAGCTCACACCAAGGGTGGCTGCTCAGCTCAGCATGCATGCACGAGCCAGTCATGCACTAGGATCTCACAGACTGTTCTTCCCATGCCAGCGGCCTTCCCACAATGGTGGCGCCCCACCAGTCACCAGCCGATGGGGGAACCTCCCCGCCTGGTGCTCAACCCTGGTTGTCAGACACTGTTTGAGTCTACTCGCTGCTCCAGCAAGCAGCCCAGTCCAAAATCAAAATATTACAGGACAGACCTTTTCCATCCCTAGCCTTCCTCAGGAGAGCCGACCAGTGACTTGGTATGGGCAGAGCCCGCCTTCTGCGAAGGTTTTCCTCAACTCCAGACCTCTTCACAGGCTCCTTAAATCTCCTGCTGCTTCACTGTGCCCCAGGAGGGATATTTCTGTGCAGATTCCCCAGCAAGAGTGGCTGAAGTCCACTTTCCCATCTCACCATGAGTAGCCGGCAAGGAGATGTCTCTAGTCTGCCATCTTGACCTGCCCCCCATCATTTGAATTGCCTTCTCCCACGTTGATATATGCAAGCTGGTATGTCTCTTTTTCTTTTTGGGGGGAGGATTGTCTTTCGTATTCAGAGGCTTGACTATGATGTGTCTTAGTGGAAAGATTTTTTGGGGGATGGACAGAGTATTACTTTGTGGCCCTTGGCAGAGTGCCGTGGCATCACAGCTCATAGCAACTTCAAAATCTTGGGTTCAAGTGATTTTCTTGCCTCAGCATCCCAAGTAGCTGGGACTACAGGTGCCTGCCATAATGCCTGGCATTTTTTTTTTTTTTTTTAAAGAGACAGGCTCTTGCTCTTGCTCAGGCTGGTCTTGAACTCCTGAGCTCAGGCAATGTACCTGCCTTGGCCTCACAGAGTGCTAGGAATACAGGAATAAGCCAGCACACACATCTAGTGTAAAGTTCTTTTGATTCATCATGCTTGGGATTGTATCAGCTTTTAGAATGTGCAGGTTATGTGTTTTTCCCTAAGTGGGAAGTTTACAACCACAGTACTTTTTATTCTTTTCTTTCTCTTCTCCTTCCGGGATTTTGATGACATGAGTATCACATATTTTGTTATAGTCCCACAAGTTCATAGGGCTCTGCCAATTTTTGGGGTCTATTTTCTGTCTGTGTTTTAACTGTAGTTCTATAGTTCTGTCTTCCATTTCACCAATTCTTCCATCTGCTTTCTCTACTCTTCTATTAAACCCATTCATTGTTCTTAAGTCGGTTTTAAAATTTCCATTTGGTTTTTCTTTTGACTCTCTATTTCTTTGCTGAGACTGCCTGTTTTCCATGTTTGAAGCATCTTTGTAACTGTCCAGTGAAGCATTTTTATGATGGTTGCTTTAACATCTTCTTCAGTCATTTTGAAGATTTCTGTCCTCTCACGACTGCATCTATTGGTTGCCTTTTTTTCATTCAGTTTGAGGTCTTCCTGCTTCTTAATATGGCAAGTGATTTTCAGTTGAAACTGGGCATTTTCATGATAGAAAACTCTAGATCTTACTTCAACCTCCCTTTACCTACTATGTCTGGTGCACTCTGGTGGAGGAAAGGGCCCCACCTTGTCATCACGGGGCAGGAGCTCCTCCTCACTTCTGGGTGTGGTTCCTGGCTGGAGGAAGAGGACCATTTCCACTTGGCCTTGAGGCTGCTCCCCCCAGGCCTCCTCTGACATCCCCAGCAGGGAGGGTGTGCTCACTGGTGGGGAGGGGCGTCTGCAAAGGCTTCCTATGCTTCTTTGCTGTTGCACGAGTCCCCTTCCCAGTTCTAGGTCAGTCTTGCTGGCCTGTGGCTGGGGAGTAGTGTTTCCTGTGGTATCTGGCTGGAGAAGGGCAGTTCATGACTAAGACACCGCGTCAGCCTGCTCCTTCCTAGGTCTCTGGCTATAGAGCCCAGGGACCTTGCTGCCTGTGCCCACTGCTGCTGCCTTCCCCTGCTGCTGCCTTCAGCTCCTAGTCTCCATGCACAGGTCACAAAAAGCCCAGAGCACTGAGGGTGCTGCTCCTTAGTCCCAAGTCCCTGGCTGCTCCTCCTTGGTCCCCTGCCAACCCTCTTGGCCTGTTTGCTCCTTGGTGTGTGGGTGTCTGGCTGGGTGGGTACATGTCCAGCTCCCCAGAGTGGAGGGTCTACGATAGCTTTGAACATAATTTATTCAATTGTATTACATGTACAATTTGTGTAATTTAATTTTTAGTTATGGCTGTGTTTATCGAGTGTCTTGTCTCACAGATATTCCTGAAGGTATAGCCCTTGGTTCTTGAATGCTAGGAGGCACAGCCCTGCACACATAGAAGCTGTGTCTGGGGCACCCCAGCCAGAGCCCCAGCCCTGCGACTCTTGAGCCTGACATGGCGCTGGATGGAAGGTGGGTACAGCAGCCTCAGGCTGGGGCAGGGCCTTGGGGGCGGGACCCAGTTACCTTCTCAGTCACCAGCCTTTCTTCTGCCACCTCGGGAGCCAGGAAGAAAGCATCGTAAGAGCCTGTGTGAGAAGGGCCTGCTTAGTTTTCCTTCCGTCCCACAGCTGCTGCTGCCCTGGTTGCCCTGAACACCCACCATCAGCCGGGGGAGGCCCGAAGAGCACAGCACCATCCTCGGCAACCAGCACGGAGTCCAGACACAGGTAGGCTGCAAAAGAGCTGTAGTCAACAGTGGGCCTGGGTGCCACCCTGCTCTCTGGGGCCCAAGGAGCCTCCACCAAGTGGGGCACCCCTGTACATGGATTGGCCGCCTGCCCTACAGTGCTGGGGCTCTGAGCTACCCTCCATCCTCCCACTGTGTGCCTGTGTCATACCCCAAGCTGGAAATGAGAGGGGCCTGAGCTGAGGGCTGCCCCAGAAGATGATTCCAAGGAGGCTGAGGCCCAGTCAACTACCCTGTGGTTCACAAGTCCCATCCTGAGTTGGCCTGAGGGCTATGGACACAGGTAAGAGATGCTGCGGCCAGATAGCTGCATCCCTCTGATTTCCTAGCCCTTCTGTCCTCATCATCCACCTTGCAGCCTAATGTCACAGATGTTCTGTCCACCTGTTCTACCCCCCAGCAGGTTGAGCTTTGAGAGTCACAAACCAGTGTGATGTCTTAGATTCCCTCCCCCACCTTTGTAAGCCCATGTGTGTCTCCCTGGGGACAGTGTCACCCTGTCGAGAATGTGTGGCCAGGCTGTGGTGTGCTTCCCGTTTCTCTTTGCTGTAGGACCCTGGTTTGAAGGCCCACCTGTGAGCACCTGCCCCTGGCCCCAGAGTGGACAGTGTCCCTGCTGCCTGGGGTATCTGGGTATGGGTGAGGGCAGGGCACATGCAGGATGGCAGAGGAAGTGTGTCACCTGGGTGTTCGGGGAGCGTCTGCAGCATGCCCAGGCAGGCGAGGCAGAGGGCCCACAACTCGTACTCCCGGAGGGGCCGGCCCAGCTGCCATAGGAGGTCCTGCAGGGACACCCACTGTGGGAAAGAAGCATCGTCAGCTACCACCACCAGGGCATGAACCACCTGACACACTTGACAGAGGGGTAGGGACGTCCTGACATAAGAGCAAGCCTGGCAAGAACATGGGAAACCGGGCCCCTTGGTGCTGCACGTGGAATGTTGTGGCAGTGCCTCAGAAACCAAACCCATGTTCACAGTGGCACGTCGCAGGAGCCAAAAAGGTGGAATCAGCCCAGTGTCCATCAGTGGGTGAGTGGATGAGCCATCGGGGCCCTCTGCACAGTGGGCTATCCTCCAACCTCAGAGGAGGGTGATTCTGACGCATGTGTGGTATGGATGGATCTTGGGGTTGTCATGCCAGTCCAGCATGACAGACGCTGACTCCATTTACACACGGCTCCTGGACCTCCAAGACTCTGAGTCATCAAATTTACAGAAAAGTAAATGGTGGTGCCAGGGGCTGGGGGTGGGGGGAAGGGTTTAATATGGGCAAAGCTTTCGGTCAAGTGGAGGGAAGCATTGTGGAGATGGACAGTGCTGATGGAAGCACAGCAGTGTGGACACACATCATGCACTGTGCACTTGAGGCCGGCACATGGCTCATGCCTGTAGTCCCAGCACTCTGGGAAGCCGAGGTGGGAGGATACTTTGAGTTCAGGAATTTAAGACTGGCCTGAGCAAGAGTGAGGCCCTGACTCTACTAAAAACAGAGAAATTAGCCAGGTGTTGTGGTGGGCGCCTGTAGTTCCAGCTACTCAGGAGGCTGAGGCAAGAGGATCACTTGAGCCCACGAGTTTGAGGTTGCTGTGAGTTGTGATGAACCATGGCACTCTATCCAGGGCCACAGAGTGAGACTCTGTCTCAAACAACAGAATAATTAAAATGGTAAATTTTGTTATGTGTATTTTAATACATACACATCCTGAAGTCAAAAAAGTGCCTTCAGCCAAGAAGGAGGCTCTCCACACTGGGCAGCCAGGACCAATGCCACCAGCCATGGGCCTCAGAAGCGCATACTTAGAGCAGGTTTCCAGAGGCCGCCATTTTTTCCTGAGATCCCTTTCCAAGCCATAGCATAGCAGCTTCAGCCCTGTGGCTCTCCTGGTTTGCTGGCTGGCGGCCTGCATGTATCATGTGGGGCTGCAGTGTCTCCAGCTCTGGATCAGCCCTGGTGCCTGCAGGTCCTGCAGGACCACCCTGAGGTCCAGGTGGTCCCAATTCCAGCATCGGCATCACTCGGTCTTGGGGCAGGGAGGCAGAGACCTCAGCTCTGCCCCTCAGAAGAACCTACCCTCTAACAGGCAGCTCAGCCAGCCTGTGCCTCAGTTTACCTGGTGGGCAGTCATGAGGTGCCTGGATATGATAGGTGGCAGATGGTGCTGGGGAGGGTGTTGGGGCACACTTGTGGGCACATGGAGCCCAGCAAAGACCCCACATGCTTATCGGGAGATGAATGAAAGTTTGCGTCTGTGCTGTGTCCTTTAGGTCAACAGGCCTGGTGGGAAGGATCATGGTCCTTGGGCCACTGGCTCCATAGTCCTCTCTCTGAGGAGCTCATGGGGATGTAGAGTGGGGTGGCTTGCCACATACCCAAGTCAGGGCAGGGCTTGGCCTGTGTCTTCAGCTAGGGCTGAGGGGCCAGCCTGCTCAGACCACTATGGTGACGCAACAACCTGAACCTTCCAGAATGGCTGGGTCAAAGCAGGGTCCTCTGTCCCTCACCAGGGGCTATGGACCCAGGGGCTGGTCCCACCTTGGGGCTGTCCTGGCAGTTGCACAAAGTCCCCCAGCATCACTAAGGGTACACTGGGGGCCACTCGGGCACGGATACGTCCTGGTGTCCTTCGTATGTGAAGTAGATGTGTGAGCCATCTGCACCCACTGTTTTGGTTTAGTGTCAGGACTGGGGAGATGGGGTCCTAAAACAACCCTACAGCCCAGGGAAGAAAATCAACCCTCAGGATGGCCGCGTAGGGTGGGGCCGAGGAAGCAGCTGCCCTCTGGGTTATCCACAGGTGAACATCCACCTCCAGGGAGGATGTGAGAGTTGCTCTGTCCAGGGTTTACACTGGGGCAGCAGCCCGGCCCCAGCTCTGGTCAGTTTCTTTTAAACACAGAGTGCTTGATGAAACCTTAATTTGTATGCAAGAGTGAAGGCTGAGGCCGCCTGCCTGCATCAGAAAAGCACCCCAGGCCCTGGAGAAGGGCAGCCCGAGTTGCCCACCTGCCCCCCACACAGAGCCCTGCACACCCACCTGCTCCGTGTCAGCAGCTCCCGGCTGTCCAGCTCTTTCCAGCGTCCCCTTGTCTCCTCTTGGCATCCAGACTTCATAGCCTGCCTCATGAGGGTTTATGGGACAGGGTGGGGGTCTGTCCTCTGTCAGCTCCCAGCCAGAGTGTGAGGCCTCGGGCAATCCCAAGTTGCCTGGTGCCCTAGGTCCCTTATCTCTGCTGCAGCCTGCACTGGGATCCCCATCCAGCTGTGGTGTGGGGTCCTGCTCGGGCCATGGTCTGCCTGTGGGCCGTGCCCTGGAGCTACAGGGTCCACTTTTCACTTCTGTAAAGATCTTCCCAGGGTCTGGAGGGAAGAGTTCGGATGTGGGCAGCTGGTTTTTCCCACCGGCCAGTGACAAGTGGAGTGAGCTGGCCTCTGGGCCATCGGGCAGGAGCCTGGGGACAGTCTGTACTTTCCTCAGGTGGCCCCTCCTTAGGTCACTGTCCGGCTCGCCCAGGGGCCCCCTGGTGTCCAGACAGAGGCTGGCCAGCTCCTCCCGGGTGTGACTCTCACTGTTCCTTACAGAAGTGGGTGGCAGAGGAGTGGAAGTGGAGGGTTGGGGGCTGGTCTCTGGCTCTGGCCCAGCAGGGGTGGGGGACAGGGGCTCTGGGTCAGTGCTGCGGTCTCCAGGTGGCCTCCTGGACCCTGTGCTTCTGGGAGCAGGTCTCTGCCGCCAGGCGTTCTCCCCAACATCTGCACAAAGCCAGACACAGTTACTACAGAGCAGATGGCCGAGCTGGGAAGACATATCCAGCCACCCTAGGACCCAGCCCAGCTCAGGCTCCCATGTCCTGTCCTGCCTCACTCCTCACACAACCCTGGCACAGCAGCTCTGGGGCTGTTCTCTCCCCAGGGCAGGCCAGGCTTCCTGCTGGGGGGGGCCCCATGGGAGCCCTGGGCCAGCAAATTATCTCAGCCAAAGGGCACAGCTCTGTCCCACTATGACTACATAAGTGAAGTCCCCAAAGGAAGAAACTGAATCTGGCCACAGTTATCGTGGTGGATGGTCCTCCACATTTGGGGTGTGCAGCTCTGCCCTTACTTAACAGTGTGCCTCTCTGCGTGCCTCTGTGGTTGCCTGCCTGGGATGCAGCATTGCAGACACCGTCTGGGAGGAAATGCCACCTGCTGGACACTGCGGGCTCCAGATGGCTATGGTGATGCTACTTTCCTGAGGCTCTGGGGCTGTGCGCTGTGAGTGGCAATGTGGAGGCAGCCTGAGACTGCAGTGGCGTCATGGTGTTGCCAGACAGAAAGGCATTGGGAGAGGTTGCCACGTCCATTTACTGAGCCCATGAGCCGGGGCAGGTGAACCACACTGGTATCAGGCAATTCTGAATGTGATCTTGACTCTTAGCTCTAACTGCCTGGGGTCTACAAAGCTCCCAAGTATCACTGAGCATGAGTGTGAGTACATATGCACGTGTAAATGTGTGTGAGAATGTGGGAGTGCAGCATAGACATGCATGGATTTGTGGGTATGTACGACTGTGAGGAGGTGTGAGTATGGGGGTACCTGTGATTATGAGTGTAGATGTTTTTAAGGTATGGAGTATGTTAGGACGAATGTGACTATGCATGTGATCTGTGTCAATGGGTGTGCACGCTGGGTATGTGCACAGGTTTACATGTATTTCTGTGTGCATGTTTACGAGTGTGAACCCTCCTATCCACATGCATATGTGTGCAATGTACATAGCACTGCAGAAGCACATGTGTAGACACATCAAGTGGGCATGTGCTCGTGTTGATGTGCACACACACCCACATGGACCCAGGAGTGCTCACCCTGCAGTGCTCCAAAGGACTCGATGGAGAGCACCCTCCTCCCCGCGGCAGAGAGGCTCCGACACAGGCGGCAGGAGGACGCCAGCTGCATCTTCTCCTGGCACAGCGCTATGATGCTCTGCAGACAGACAGGGGGCTGCAGGGGGCTGTCCTCTGGAACGCCATAGTCCCCAGGGCTTAACACTGCCCGCCCTGTCCATTTTCTTTTTTTATTATTATTATTATTTGCAGTTTTTGGCCAGGGCTGGGTTTGAACCTGCCACCTCTGGCATTTGGGGCCGGCGCCCTACTCTGTTGAGCCATAGGTGCCACCCCACCCTGCCCATTTTCTGTCATAGAAGGCAAAGTGTCCCAGGGTTGCAGGGGCCAGGTGACCCTGTTTGGCCTGCGACAGTTGTAAGCCCACCACTCGCAACAAAAGTGTGCCCTGGTGAATCAGGTCTTCACTCCCAGAAGGCAGTGCTGCCTGTGCATGTGTGTGCATGAGTGTACGTGTATTCATGAGTGTGCATGTTCACTTGCACATAGTACACGCGGTAGCGGGAGGCTGGGGCTCTGCCTCAGGAAGGTGAGGGCTCAGCTGCATGTTTACCTCTAGGTCAGGCCGGTCCCTGGGGTCCTCTGCCTGCATCTGGCCCAGCAGTACATCCAGGTCGCAGCTCAGCCTGGGTTCTAGCGTGGGCTCTGCCACGTACTCAAGGGCAGCCTTCAGTGTGGCGCCCAGGGAGTAGATGTGTGCCTGCAAGGAGGTAAGAGCATCAGTGCAGGAAGGAGGGGCATCAGGGAGGGAGGGAGGATCATCACGTGGGAGGGAGGAGCGTCAATGTAGGCACACGCCTAGCTGGGCCTGGGCCTGTCCTCCCCCTTCCTCCCCAGGACCAAGCTTCCTTCAGGGTGTCAGGGAGACAAAGGGGGGGAGAGATTCTCCCTGGAGACTGCGGGGGCTCTGAGGGTGGCCTGGCCAGTGTTATCATGGAGCAGCGCACATGGCTTCTCTGTCCCATGTCACCAGCAGGAGTGGAGCCTAGGGAGGCTGGTCCCAGCATACGTGAGGACCCAGGACACAAGCTGGGACCCCCACTGCACCACACTCCTTTACAGAGGTGAGGCTGGTCCCTTGTGCAGCCCCTGGTGTCCACTGTAGGACCTGGAATAGCTGCTGGTCCAGTCCATGTGTCTCAGGCCTTCCCTGTGGTCGTGACCCTTGGAGCCACCTCCGCAGCTGGCTATGAGGCCCACTCGGGATGGCTTGCAGACTGTCCAATTCTCACTGGAAGCTCTGCGTCTGGGGAGCCCAGGTCCAGCTGCCTGCCCTGCCCTGTCTCTCACAGGCCTCTATCCACGAGTGTGGCCCATCAAGCCTGGCACACCGAGAGTCATTGGCTCTGCCACGAACACCTTTTTCTACTCAGTTTTCTTTGCACAAGATAAAAAGCATCCCAGGAAGAAATGGAGACCCCCCCAACCCCCAGTACCCCATGGCCCAGAGGGCGAGATGTTCTAGCCCTAGCCCACGTTGGTGGCAACCAGGCCCTTCCTTCCCTTTCCTGAGGCCCTCACCCAGCTCTTCAGCTCTTTCACAGCTTTTCCTGCACACATGGCCCCAACACCCTGAGCAGGGAGTTCTCTGTACCCTGCCCCATGTCCTGAAGGGCCACGGGGCACAGGCTGCTGGTATCCCTCATAGCCCTTGCTGGGTGCACCCCGACACCTCCCACAGACCCCCTCAAGGCTTGGCTTGCAAGTGTTCTGGCCCTGCAGTCCCCACCTTGCACCTCAGGTCCGAGCACCATGGCCACCATGCTGCCAGCCCTGTGGTTCCCCTGGCCCATCGGGGTGCTGCCACCTGCCCACACTCTGAGTCCTTAAAGATGCTTGGTGGGCCTGAGCTAGGCTCCGATCCCCCGGGAGTCCTGACAGCATATCCTGATGCATAGAGTGTTCAGCTGATGTGTCAGGACGTCCTGTGTGGGAATTTCTGTGCCTCGTGCTGTGTAGAGGAGTGGGGTGCTGGGCCCCAGGCGCCCCCAGGTCAGTTGCTGATGAGACGTGCAAACGCCCTGCCTCGTCCATATACCGCCCCACATGGTGCTCTGGTTCTCTGACATAGCCAGTCTATAGCAGGAACTAGTACAACTCAGTCTGCATTTCATGATCATGAATGAGATCGCACGCTCGTCCTTGTCGACTTGGAATTGCAAGTTTTTCTGCCAAATGTCCATTCACAGATTTGTTGCTTTCTGGACCAAGGGGCCTCCTGCCATGGGTGGCCTGCCACAGAGGCACCTGTTGTGCATCCCTGTAACCTCACGTCTTCTGGCCCCCAGCAGCTCCACCTGTGACTGTGACAGCTGCCGTCTCTGTGCTTTAGCTGCCTCCTGGGGCCTAGCTGCTCCTGGGGCATAGTTCACAGCAACCTCACACTCCTGGGCTCAAGAGATCCTCCCGCCTCAGACTCCCAAGTAGCTGGGACTATAGGTGCCCACCACAGTGCCCAGTTAGTTTTTTAAAGATGAGGTCTCCCTCTTGCTCAGGCTGGTCTTTAACTCCTGAGCTCAGGTGATCCACCCACCTTGGTCTCCCTAAGTGCAAGGATTACAGGTGTGAGCCACCACATCTGGCCTCTGCTAATATTTTTATAATTTAAGATATCTAGCCCTAATTCATTTTAAGTCTGCCTCCATGCTGGCATGCTGTGGGTGTGAGCTGGGGGGCACCCCAAAGGTGCTGGCACTGCCTGTGAAAAACTGTCCTCCTGTGCCAGGTCCCGGGGCCTGGCCCTCCTGTCCCTCTTGCTGGCTGCTCCTCGCCTCCTCCCCCCACATCGGGACTATGCCATTTTAATGACAGCAGCTCCACTGTGTGCTTACTATCTGGAGGACAAGTTACCCTTCATTTTGTTTTTCTTTCAAAAATAGTTTATCTATTTTCAAATTTGTTAGATTTAAAAAGATAAACACCCACGTATAAGCTCTCCCATTCCTGTTCAGAACAGAAGCTCCCAAATGACCGAGATTCTATTGTAACTGCGGGCTTTTTATATTCACCAGAGAAGGATTGACTGTTCCCCAAAGCAGCGTCTCCATGCCCAGACACAGCGCCTCCCTCCCGTGTGTCTCTCCTTCAGCTGACAAGCAGTGGCTGTGCCATGCATCATGCTGCTGTGTGTGCAGCCTGTGGCGGCTTGTGCCTCAGAGGCCCCTGTCAGTCTCCACTGGACGCCTGTGGCTGGCTCCACCCCTATCCTTCCTGTCAAATCTACTGCCTGGAGCTCTGCTGGGGTTAATACTATGAGCGGTACATTTTGATTTTATTCCTAACTGGTAATTACTAGCACAAAGGCAGGCATTTTCTTTGGAGATGCACCTTATTCTTAGCTGGCTCTGGGGTCTTTTATTCTCTGTTTCCACTGAAGTTTCAGGCCTGGGTGCAGCTTCTGTGGACAGTGTGCCCAGCCCACATTGGCACTGACCACCTGGAATCCATCCATCCATGCTCTGTGTCTTGGGGGGTGGGGGTCTGCACCCACCAGCCTGAGCGGACAGAGTCAAGGAGGCACAGGAAGGCACCAAGGCACAAGTTCCTGAGGCACCCGACTGGGCAGCCAGATGCAGAGCCAGCTTCCTGCACCTGGGCCTGGCTGTCAGCAGCAGGAGTCCTTAGGGGATGACTGTCACTTTGCACAACAGCTGGGTCTGCTTGTTAGAAAACCCTGTCTTGCATGCTGTCTGCAGTGGGCACCTGCCACTGGGGCCATGCCACTGGCACCATCACAGTGGGATATAGAGCCACAGGGGTACCTCTGCCTTTCTTTTCAGGAAAGATGCCCTCTGGGGTCTCTTTAGAGTGGGTGCCCCTTCCCAGACCTTGCACGGATTCCATTGCACTGGGGTGAGCTTGCTGCCCTCTCCAGGACTTACAGGCAGCACAGTGCCACAGTGGCCAGCAGGAGATTGGTGGTAGCAGGCACCACCGACCTGTAGGAGTGGGCCATGCCGTAGGCACCCCGGTGCCCTCCCTGACCTCACTCGACAAAGGCGCTAGACAAGTGTGCTGGGCCACTGGTGGGAAAGGCCAGTGGTGGGCTACTGTCAAGGCAGTGGGGAGTCAGGCTGGCGGCCTGTAGAGGGAGCACTGAGCCAGGGAAGGGTGGGACAGGGCCCTTTGTCCTGTAAGGGAGTGGCCTTTGGGTGCTGAGCCTCATGAGGTTCAAGGCAGGGAGCAAGATGCATTCCTACCTTCCGGAAGCTCTGAGCTGAAGGACGGAGCACCGTGCACCACACCTGCGAGACTGGGAGCAGTGCCAAGTGGAGAAAACTGCTCCGAGGAATGTGGGGCTGGACCCTAAGAGGTGCTAATATCTGACCGACTGGCCTTTAATAACAGCAGCTTGGGCACATCCTTGGAGGAAAGCCCCTCTCGGAGTGAGGATGTTGAGGCCCCAGGACAGCAAGACGGAGCTGGACAGAGGAGAAGCGTGCCCTCCTGATTGGCACCTCTCCAGGTTGTGGGAGCACCGAGCTGCCTGCCGGGTGGGCTCAGCCAGTGGCAGGGGTGGAGGGAGGCTGGCCAGGGCACCACATGGTTAGCAGCGAAAGGATGACACGTTGGGCTGCAGACGGAGGGACTGTGGAGCCGTGGGGTGCAACCCCCAGGTCCCACTTGTCCCTGGGTGTCCTGGCTGCTTACTGATGCACTAGCCTCAGACAGGGATGGAGCAGCTGCCCACGGGATGCAGAGGATAGTACATCCTAAAGCTTCCCTGAGTCAGCTCCAGAGCAAATGCAGTCAAGTGAGACAGGTTTGTCTCAGCACCTGGTAAACAGCCCTCTTCCTGGACTAGAAGCTCCCTCTCTGGGCATCAGGAGTGAGAGTCTGCTCCCTGGGCTCTGAGCTCCTGGCCAGACACATCCTGCTTTGAGCCTAGGTTTAGGAAGCCTCTGGTCTGCCATGGTCCTTGGGTTGGGGTCCAGTTCAGCCCTGAGAGTCAGGTGCTTAGCCTTGGGAGGGGTTTGCAGTGACCGGAGGTGATGGGTTCAAGGGAGAGAAGGTGACTTCTCAGTACCCTGAGGAGGGGAGGCCTGTGCCCTGCCCCTCTCAATGACATGTGTGAACACGCGTGCTAGGGTTCCTGGGCACCAGTCTGTCCAGTGGTCCCCTGACTTCAGACAGGGCTTCATGGACTGGGCTCTGTGGACAAATGGCTGGTCCAGATCTGGGGCTGTAGTGCCTTATCACGCCAGGGAGCAGGTCAGAACCCACCAGGCAGGGCCCTGGGATAAGGGTGCCATTCAGCATGGTCCCTGCAGAGAGATAGGGCCTCAGAACTGCTATTAGAATCACCACTCAGCTGACTGAAGCTGCCACATACATCTGAGTCATATGCCGCTGAGATCATAAAGCACAAACGTGTTGGTCACTGATGAAGGATGGGGGGATGAGTTCATCCTTTTAAAGCAGCAGGTAAATCAGGAGAAAGAATCAAGCTCCGCTCCTGTTGGCCCTGTGTGGATGTCTCTAGGGTGGCCTGAGGCTGTGGAGGGTGGGTTCTCTGGACAGGAGCCTGGGGGTGTGGATAGTAGGATGGTTGTTGGGGGGTGGTGGAAGCAGAGGCCCATACCACAACACACAATCTGATCACACCTGGAACTGCCCTTCACAAGGGGCAGGGGCGGGACACTGGTCAGGTTTCTTTAATCAGAAACTCACACAGAAAAAAGAGATGAGGCTCCTGGGAGAGACTCAGGAGGCCTTGGCTGGGCACCAACCAGACAGAGGGTCCTGGTGGCAGACAGGCTTGAGCTCTCGCTCCACACAGACTCACATTGAGAGTTCCTGCCCATGTCCCTAAGTGTGCCCATGGTTCTATGGTTATGTTTAAGCAAGTCCTGGTCCTTCAGAAGTAAATCTGAGGTGCCTGTCATCATGCATCTTTTTTTTTTTCTTTTTTTTGCTACAGAGTCTCACTTTGTCACCCTCAGTAGAGTCCCATGGTATCACAGCTCACAGCAACATCAAACTCTTGGGCTCAAGTGATTCTCTTAGCCTCCTGAGTAGCTGGGACTACAGACACCCACCACAACACCCAGCTATTTTTAGAGACAGGGTCTTACTCTGGCTTAGGCTGGTCTTGAACCTGTGAGCTCAGGTGATCCACCTGCCTCGGCCTCCCAGAGTACTAGGATTACAGGCATGAGCCACCACACCTTTCATTTTTGAGGCTGAGTGAGAACTGGCAGGGTCGACGTGCTGTTCTTTTCTCTCCTCATATGCTTGAAATATTTCATTAAAACATTAAAATAAAAAAGCACCATTCACTGAAAGCCTTGTCTGCACCCAAAGACTAAGGCTGAGAATCGATCCAGTGCTATAGACCCACACCACACTACATGTGTGCCCACAACACGCACCATATCACATACGTGTGGGCGCAACATTCACCATGCCACACACAGGTGCCCACGACACCCTCCATAGTACACATGTGTCCCCACAACACACAGTGTGCCCACGACACACACCATAGTACACAGTGTGCCCATGACCCAAAGCATAGTTCATACATGTGCCCACAACATGCACCACACCATACACATGTGCTCACATGCACCACAGTACAGTGTACCCACAACACCTGTCATAGTACAGATATGTGCCCAAGACACACACCGTACCACACGTGTGTGTCCATGACATCATAGTACAGGTGTTCCCCCTATACATACCATACCATACACATGTGCCCGCACTGCACACTGTGCCCACAACACACACTGCATTACACAGTACGTCCATGATACACACTGTGGTCACACGTGTGCCAATGACATGCAACACAGTGCACACTGTGCCCATGACACACACTATGTTACACAGTACCTCCACGACACACACTGTGGTCACACGTGTGCCCATGACAAGCACCACGGTGCACAGTGTGCCCACAACACACACTATGTTACACAGTACGTCCGTGACACACACTGTGGTCACACACGTGCCCATGACAAGCACCACAGTGCACAGTGTGCCCACGACACACACTATGCTACACTGTACGTCCATGATACACACTGTGGTCACACGTGTGCCCATGACAAGCACCACGGTGCACGGTGTGCCCGCGACATACACTATGTTATACAGTACGTCCGCAACACACACTGTAGTCACACGTGTGTCCATGACACACACCACACTATAGCACAGAGGATAGGCACCCAAGCAGCACACCCTCCACCGTGTGGAGAAGAGAGCCTCACTCTACACCACAGCTGTCAAGGAGGCTGGCATGTCCACTCCTGCCCTGACCCCCTCTGTTTCTCTGCAGGCACCCTGGAACTGGGCCAAATACCCATCCACCCACAAATCTACACACTCACATATCTATCCATCCACACATCCGTCCACACACCCATCTGTCCAACTCCTGTATTTTGCAGGTTTGTTTTTTTTTTTTTTTTTTAGCAAGGACACTTGCTAAGCACACAATGACAAGCAGACACTCCAGCAATGGGGGACAGCTGAAGTTTTTTTTTTGCAGGGGCTGGGTTCGAACCCAACACCTCTGGCATATGGGGCCGGCGCCCTACTCCTTTGAGCCATGGGTGCTGCCCCGTCTCCTGTATTTTGAAAACACGACAACTTGGCTGCTGGCTGACAGACCCTGAACACCAGGGCACCAGTCTCCTGCTCTCTCACAGCCCTTCCCTGTCCTCATCCTCAGCTCCCAACTTTGCTTTCCCACAGTGGCCTCTGGAGGCCTGGGTGCAAACAAGGCCCCGGTGACTTCTGTGGCTCCAGTCAGTTCTGTCCCTGGTGTAGACTGTGGCTGCCATGAGGCGGGATCCCATCTGCTCTATTCTCTGTGGGCCTGGACACTTTCTAAGCACACATGTCTGCAGACCAATGACAAGCAGACACTCCAGCAGTGGGGGACAGCTGAGGTCATGCTAGCTGGGACCCCTGAGCCCTGTGGGGTGGGGGCCAGCCAGGGCAGGCCCCTGGGGCTTCCTGAGCAGGGTATGAGATGTCTTGGGGCCTCCAGAGATATATCTCACTAGGAAGAAGAGCCCAGTGAGGTGCAAAGATGCAGGTCCTGCCCACTATCATAGGCCTCCAGGTCCACAGAAGCTCCCCACACCTGACCCTGCACCAGCGTGGCAGCCCCTGCTCAAGCCCCTCTCTACAGAGCTTGGACACCAAGGGTTCAGCATCAGGAAACCGGCGGCTTGTGTCCAGGCAATGATCTCTGCAAGTGTCAGTGACACAGTGCCTCCTCCCATGAGGACCATCATCCCCAGCAGGGCCAGGGTTTCAACGCTCCCATCTTGGTAATTCACAGGGAGAGTGGAGCAAGAACACCACGCAGACCTGACAGCGTGGCTAGCCTGGAGTCATACAGATAGCCCAGGATGAGGAACATGCCTCTCCTCAAAACAAAGAAAACCTTGACAAACTTCAAACACCAGGACATACGGGCAGCATTCTACCCACAATTTCATCGAGTCAGAAATTAAAAAGAGAAAGAAAGACAAGAAGCCCCGGTGTGTTCAGAAGTTCAGAAACAATTGTTCAGAACAAGTGCCCTCCTGCGGCCACACGTGGCAGAATGGACCCATGGTCACGTGGCATGGTGAATATGACACATGTAACGTTACACAGGAGCCCGACATGGGACCAGCGCTGCATGAGTCCATCCACTGGAGGCACAAAGCAGGACCTCCCTTTGTCTAGAGAGTGTCACCCTGGGACAGGCGGAGCCGGTGCTGTTCTGCTCTGTGACCTGAGTGCGTTTGAGAAAGTTCATGAGGCCACATGCTGTGCAGATGCATTTCCTGCATGTATATCTCAATAAAAGCAAGAAAAAAATAATCCATTGACATTGCAAGATAACATAAGAGCTAAAGAAATCCCGGCTGGCTTGACGCCTGTGGCTCAGGCAGCTAAGATGCCAGCCACATACACCTGAGCTGGCGGGTTCAAATCCAGCCCAGGCCCACCAAACAACAATGATGGCTGCAACCAAAAAATAGCTGGGTGTTGTGGCAGGCGCCCGTAGTCCCAGCTACTTGGGAGGCAGAAGCAGGAGAATTGCTAGCGCCCAGGAGTTGGAGGTTGCTGTGAGCTGTAATGCCATGGTACTCTACCCAGGGCAACAGCTTGAGGCTCTGTCTCAAAAAAAAAGAAATCTGGGAGAAATGAAAAACACTTAGAAGCACACGATAACGCAGACACTACATGGCAAAGTCGCAGAACACACCCAATTGTGTGTCAGGGAACCCATAGCCTAAGTGTTAATGCTGGCCCCGGAAAGGCAGAGGTGCAGAAAAGGAATGGGCTGCGCACGCTAGACTGAAAACCAGCGCGGGGAAAGGGAGGGTGAGAAGTGAGAACCTTGGAAAGGGAAACACCAGCATTCAGGAGGGTTGCAGGGCAGACGGGGCTCTGGAAAAGCTAAGGAGAAGGAGAAAGACAGAGAAGGGAAGAGACCCAGTGAGCGCAGAGGGCAGACCCAAAGCTGACTAAGGAATGCAGATTAGCCCTGTAACTATTAAAAATTGAGCGGTAATTAAAAAGCTTTTCTCCAAGAAAACAGATGGCTTTGTAAATGAGTTTCACTATACTCTGAGGAACAGACTTATATACACAGGGCAGAGAAAGAAAGAGGGCTCACACAGGGCTAGAATAAGCCCCTGGCCGGCACCCGTCGAAAATGTCCACAGAACAGAAAACTGGCCAGTCCCTGCTCAAAACACGCACAAACCCCACAGTGAGCACTAGTAAATGTAGCAGTGGGTGAGAAAGACAGGACTCTCAGACAGTCTAAGCTGTGATTTAATACCAGTCTAAGAGTGATTTAATACCAGAAAATGAATATGTAAATATTAAAATCTTAATAAAAATCAATGCAATCATTTCAAAAGATGCAGAAGCAGCATTTCCTAGAGAAGACATACACACCACGAAAGGCTCAGCACCACAGGGACCATGTGGCCGTGAATGTCCCTCTGGGGCTGAAGGTGGGAAGGACTCTTTAGGGCCGGGTAACCCCCCCAGGCGCTTTTGAATACACTTGTGGTGCATCTTACAATGGTATATGTGAAACTTAGTAAATGTGGAATGTAAATGTCTCAACACAATGACTGTGAAATTACCAGGAAGGCTATGTTAACCAGCGTGATACAAATGTGTCAACCGGTCTGTGAAACTAATGTAGGATGCCCTATGATCATACCAATGTACACAGCTATGATTTAATTAAAAAACAAAACCAAAAACAAACAAAGGGTGAGAGAGGGACGGAGAAACTGAGCACGACCACTAGGGGGGTGAGGCCAGATTTTTACCTGTGATTTGATTAAATAGGAAATCTAAAAGAATCTGTAAGTTATTGGAAATAATAAAAAAAATTAGCAAGAACAGCTGGATATAAAATTAAGATAGCAAAGGGAATTGTATTTCTATAGACTAGTAACAAGCAGAAAATATAATTAAAAGGCAGACTATTGATTTTAGAATAAAATCAGAAAACATCAAATTCTTGAGAATAAATATAATACACTCTAAAACTACTTAGTAGAAACAATTTTTTTTGAGACAGAGTCTTGCTCTGTCACCCAGGCTGGAGTGCTGTGGTGACATAGCTTCAAGCAGCCTCAAACTCCTGGACCTAAGCGATCCACTCGCCTCAGCCTCTTGAGTAGCTGGTACCACAGGTACACACCAGGACATCCAGCTAATTTACAAATTTTTAATAGAGACAGGGTCTTGCTCTTGCTTAGGCTAGTCTTGAACTCCTGAGCTCAAGGGATCCTCCTGCCTTGACCTCCTGGAGTGCTGGGATTACAGGTGTGAGCAACTGAGCCTGGCTGAATTTTTATTTTTAATGTCAAATGAACTTCAAGTGGATCAAATGTGAAGCGAAAACTTACAACTCTCGGTGGGAAATGTCAGTGAATATCTGTTGGACCTTGAGATTGGGAAAGTTTCTTAAAACACAAAACCCTGACAAGGAAAGAAGCATGAATTAATTTGTCCAATTAATATTGAGAAGCTTTTTCATCAGCAGATACCTGCAGGCGGCTTTTCCTAGCATGTGTCTGAGAGGTTGCAGTGCTCTCTCTACAGACTGAGATGCCACTTGCCGTTCCACTTTGTTCTCTCCCAGCAGAGAGTGACATATGACGTCATGGAACAGTAATACAGACGCTGCTGTGGAAACCCAGCTTCTTTCCATTAAGCCAGACATCAGTGAGACTTACAAGTATGCACAGCAGGCTCAGTGCCCATAGCACAGTGGTTATGGTGCCAGACACATACACCGAGGCTGGCGAGTTCCAACCAGGCCTGGGCCAGCTAAACAACAATGACAACAGCAACAAAAAATAGCCCGGTATTGTGGTGGGCACCTGTAGTCCCAGCTGCTTGGGAGGCTGAGGCAAGAGAATCGCTTAAGTCCAAGAGTTTGAGGTTGCTGTGAGCTGTGACACCACGGCACTCTACCAAGGGGGACATAGTGAGACTCTGTCTCAAAAAAAGAAAAAACAAAAAGTATTTAAAGCAGTGCCACTCTTCTCACAAATTTTTTTTGGAAAAATAATATTTTTCATAACATATGCTATGTTAATACACAACAGGATTATTGCTGTAATTTAAAAATGAGTTAATAGTTAAATATCTTTTGATTTCTTAGTTTTCTCTTATAGTAAATACTAAGAGATAGAATCCATATAAACCAAAGCTGGTGAGGGGATCTCTATTTTTAGGAATGAAAAAGGGTCCTGAAACCAAAAAGTTTGAAAACCACTTTTTTAAAGAAAGTATTGGGCAGATCACGCTGGAACTACATAGCATTCGCCAACCCAACAGCAAGGACGAGAATTTCTGCACCAACAAAGGAAGCCCAGTTGACTAGAAAATGGGTCTTGACCAAAGAAAACCCTTCCCCCATGTCACATCGCAGAAATACAGGCTGGCGTATCCTGCTGGCAGCTCCCAGCCCTGCCACACCCACGGGGTCACACCAGTGGTGCACAAGTGGGGGCATCTGAAGAACCCATTGCCCAGGAGAAACTTGGGGGGATACGTGCTTAGTGCACATGCCAGGACACACCTGGGGACAGGGCAATGGCACCCACAACAGGCAGGTGGGTTGAATGTGGTGTTTCACCAGCGGAACATCATCCCTGTGGCAGTGGGTGTGTCAAGTGATTCCCAGAGGCCTACATGAAGCCTGGTACTCTTTTCAGAAAGTTAAAAACCACACACATGAAATAATATCACTTTTAGGGATACATAATGGTGAGATAAAAATAAAAAGGGGTGCAGACACAGGCTAGGTCCCGTCATGGGGGGGCAGGGCACGTGTGGGAAGAGGTCTTGGCCATCTATTTGGTCTGAGTTACAGGCCCAGAAATGCATTTAAATGCTGAATCCATGCATGGACCAGGGTGAGAATCGGCATAAACCAGGGGTTATGAGGGCTGGGATTCCAGACCCTTGAGGTCCAATAAGCTGAGCCGTGGGGTTCCAGCCCTGTGGGCCTGAGGGGGAGCTGAACATCAGCCTCTGGGGTGAGGGCTCACACCCACTTAAGTGAAAGCAAGCACAGAGTCAGGCCCACAACTCTTACTTCAAGGTCAAATTTAAGCTAATGATATCAAGGCTTCCACTGGAAAGAGTTCTGAGTTTGTCATTGCACATTTATCTGTTAGCAATTGACTTATATTTTCTGTCATCCTACAGGACTGTGAGCTTCATGACAGTGGCACGTGAGTGGACTATTCTCTCTCTACCCAACAGACAGAATGGTCCTTATGGATGGACAGGCAGCTTCAGATGGACAGAGCCGAGCCTGAGGGCTGGGCATAGCTGAGCAGATGCCCACATGGGCAGCCATGGCTCTGATGCAGTGGCCCTGGGCTGTGCCCCAGGGTGGGTGGAGTGTGCCTGGGAGCAGCCACCTCAGGCGGCCACCAGAGCTCAAGAGTTGCCACCTGGAGGCCGCACGTCTCCTCTGGGCACTAAGAGAGACACATCTGTCAAGCCCCTCAAAGGAACCACGGTGCCCGCCTATCATTACTGGTAATTTCAAGCACTTTTGATATGTTACATGTGGTATAACTACATCCCAGAAGTCACAATGTAAAGTTATAATAATGACAGACATGTCCAAAGCCACTGCTCTCAAACACGGAGCCGTCACTGGGCTACCCATGCAGGACTGTGGTGGTGGACAGAGGTGCGTGTGCCCCAGTGACAGCCCCCTACCCCAGCCCCAGTGGTAGGTGCCTTTCTGGAGTTAATAGCACGGTGAAGGGACCCCACAGTGACCTTGAAGGGGCTTGGCACACCCACCAGCCACACTTACCTCAAACGTGTTTCCAGTCACATCGAACTCTGGGGGGACAAAAGCGCCCTCGGGGTCATCTTGGGGAAGGAAAGAGAAGGCTTCTGTTCATTCACCAGGAAGAGCACATGGAAGGAACCCACCAGCGGGAGCTTCGTCCTCCCTTTCTGATCTGGCTGACCTGGAGCCCAAAGGTGCTTAAGCATTTGAGGTGACTCAACGGTAACCATGGGAAACTGCTCCAAGGTGGGAGCACACAGGGATTTGTGGCTTCCAGAAGGAAACTGAGGCCACCCACTGGGGCAGGCCAGCCTCACTTTGGAGGCGCCACATTCACACCCTGTAGGGCCACCAGGCCTGGTCCGGGGGACCAGGAGTAGGGTCTCCCCTTAGGAAGTGAGGCAGGAGCAGCGTGGCAGTTCCCGCCCAGCACACCCATCCCACGCGTCGTCCCTCCGGTGGCTGCCTGGCCCGCGGCCTCACCGCTGAGCTGCTCCATGAAGCACACGTTCCCACTGGTGTTGAAGGCCAGGGTGTCTGGCGTGATGCACAGCGTCTGGAAGATGGCTGCGTGCGCGACACTGCGCATGGACAGGCTGCACTCCAGGCACACAGCCCAGGCCTCCTGCTCACTGAGGCCACTGTCCCGCAGGGAGAGGATGTCGGCCAGAGACACGTTCTCCTGACAAGAGAGGCCCAGTGTAAGCCTGGTAGCACTGCCCCATCCAGGCACCCCAGTCCTGAGAGGGATTCTCTGAGAACGGCTCAGCAATTCTGGGGAAGGGTTTGGGGCAAGGTCTCCTTATAACAAAGAGTCACCAGCTGTTGCTGGACATCAGAGCTGTGGGATGCCTGGTGGAATGCTGTGTGCTGCCCGAAGCAGGTGTCTGCTCAAGGAGCTGGGAGCACAGCCCCTTTCAGAAGCTTGGCTGGAGCCAGAGAACTCATGCCCAGCTGTGACAATTGCTCTCGGGGACACTCCAATGACACAGGCTCATGGCCCAGTGGTCACAGAGCTGCCCAGGCGTGGCTCCAGCTGACCCTGTCTTGGTGGGTCCCTCTGCACGGCCAGAGTGCCCAGGCCTCTCCACTTTGGCCTCACCCCTGACTCTGTGAAGGCTCAGCTGTGATCAGGATGGCTGCCTGCACACACAGTGTACACACACCCATCATATACTCATGTGCACACACATCCCACCTAACGCATGATATTTTCACATGTGTATCCATGTACCCATCCACACACTGACACATGCCAACATACACCAACTCACACATGCATTCGCCTACATACTAAGACACCAATGCTCAGGCACATGCAGGCTTCCAATGCTTCTGTCCACTTCACACAAATAACTTCACATACACACACTTCACATGCACTACTCATACATGCTTTCACATACATCCACAATGTGCAACCACATTCACACATGCCAACCACATACACATTCTCACACACGGCCCCACATCCTCTCACACTCACATTTAGTACACACTCATACATATACCCACATGTACACCCCACATGCACACACCAGATGCTCTTGGCTCCAGATCCTCTCCAGGCCTGTGGTGCCAGGCCCACCACCTCGGTGAGCCTGCATGTTTGTGCCACCACCCAACAGGAGCTGGAGGTTTGAGGATGTGGCTAAGAGCAGGCTGGATGCCTAAGCTGGAATGTGAAATAAAAGAGGTGGGCCTGCACCTTAGCACCCAGCCCTGTGTGTTGGCTCCTCTAGCACAGCCAAGCCACTAGAGACTAAAAAGCGACTCTCATCCTAGAATTTCCCCCACCTGAAGAGGGTATTGCACCAAGCCCCCACAACTACAGGTGAAGGGACAAAGGGCTTAAGCCAAGGAAAGAGACACTCAAGCAATGGCATTTGGGTGCCAGCCCCCCCAGCAGGGACCATCCCTCCTGCCCAGCAGGGAGGGGCATTATGGTGTTACTTCCTGACTAGCTCCTTCCATGGCAGGAATCTCCATGCAGTGTTCCTGGGTTTCCTGATTGAGAAAAGGTCTTTCTGATTTGCACTCAACCTACAGCCCTTTCCATACTGCCTGAGACTCCTCATGCTTCAGGGGAACCTGGAGGTCTCAGGAGTGCATATGGGCCTGGTTGCAGGGGTGCTTGGGCCCTGTCTGCATACACATATGTATGTACCACACCTGCACACACATGTACACACACCCGTGCATCTGCACAGAGTACACAGGGCAGCACCAAGGTACACATGTGCATCCAAATACCACACATGCACACACATGTACACACATTTGTTCACCTGCACACAATGCACGGGGCAGCACATAGTACACATGTGCATACATGCATGTATTACACACAGGCATGTACCACACCTGCACACACATGTACACACACCGATGCACCCGAACACAATGTGCAGGGCAGCACACAGGTACACATGTGCACATGTACATTCATTACACACAGGTGGGTATCACACCTGCACACACATGCACAAACACTCATGAATCTGCATACAATACATAGGGCAGCACATAGGTATACACGTGCACACCTGCATGCAAATACACACAGGCATGTACCACACCTGCACACACATGTACACACACCTGTGCACCTGCACACCATGCACAGGGCTGCCCAGGTGAGCCCCTGTCTCATGTGCACACATGCATGCAAATACACACAGGCATGCACGAAATGAAGTAACAAACAACTCCAGAAACACCGTAGATTTGTGCTGTTGAATGGGAATGAAGCCAGCCCGATACGTTGAGTCTGAGCCAGTCCCAATTCCAGCCCACTCACACAGTGGGTGATGAATGTGCTGCCATGGGGGACCCAGGTCAGGTGTGCCGCTGATAGGACCACCTCCTGCTCAGGCCCAGTGGGAAGATGCCTGGTGATGGTGAGTCCTTTCCTCCTGAAAGGCTGGACTCTGCAAACCCCTACTGCCAGAGGTGGAAATGCCTAAATTTGGCAGGGTTTACTCTGCATGGCTGCAGGAGTAGACTCACTCTCGGACAGAAATGTCTCAGCCATGCCCAACTCCAACTGTTCTGGGGCAGGATTCAGCTCACACAGGCGGGGCTGGCTGCCCTGGCATACGGGGGCCTTGTCACATGCTGAGGGCTCCAGGCCCTGCGGCATCCCCCCTACTTGGGCCCACAGGAGCAGTGACCCTCCCCTGCCCAAATGCACAGTGGTTGAATTAGGGCAGGTGGGAGCAACAGACCAGGGACAGAGCTGAGAGGGGAGCTGGGTGGGACATAGACAGCTCTCTCAGTGTGGGCTCCCCAGTTCATGGGGCCTTGTGGCAGCAACACCTGCACTTGCCTCCAAGAGGGGCTGCCTGGGGATCCTGTGGCCCACTTCACCACCAGGCAGATCCAGTCCCACAGCAGGGCCAGGAGGCATCAGCCAGGGTGCAGGGCCCTGAGGGGACCTTGACAAGAGTTTAACAGGGCCGTGGCAGACATTTCAGAGGGAGGTGATGTGCTATGAATAGCAAAGCCAGCCCAGCTCTGGGCACCACAAGGGCTCTTAGTAGGCTGGGGTGTCAGCTCCCACCCTACTCCTGCCAACATGATCTGTCCACAGTGTATAGACCATGCTCTTCAGGCAGGCCTTAGGGGTTTTCACAGCCCAGCCTAAGGGTCACTGGGTCTCCTACTCTGCTTTGACTCAAGGTGGCTGTGGATCTGAATGCAAGGACCATCCAACTCTTGTCCCCATCTTGCAATTGTGGGAGAAGGAATATGGTAAGGCAGGCGGATGTGACCCCAGGGGTAATAGTGACACACCAGCTGGCTCCTGAGTCCACAGGGCAGGACAGCTTCCCACCCAGGAATGGCAAAGGGTCCCTGCATTGGGGAAGCCTCCCAGGTAGACCTTGAGCTAAGGTTTCATGGAGACCCATCTGTCATTTTGCATGTTTCAAATGTACTCTCTTATAAGACTTTTTCAGCCTTGGGATGTTCTTTTGTTTTTTTTTGTTTTTTTGAGACAGAGTTTCACTATGTCACCCTTGGTAGAGTGCCATGGCGTCACATCTCACAGCAACCTCAAACTGTTAGGCTTAAGCAATTCTTTTGCCTCAGCCTCCTACGTAGCTGGGACTACAGGTGCCCACCACAGCACCCAGCTATTTTTGTTGTTGTTGTTGTTGTTGCAGTTGTCATTGTTGATTAGCCGGCCTGGGCTGGGTTCAAACCCGCCAGCCTTGGTGTATGTGGCTGGCGCAGTAACCACTGTGCTACAGGTGCCGAGCCAGCCTTGGGATATTCTAATAGGATTTGCTGACATGAAACTCCAATTGGGCCTACCGAGACCCCCCCTCCCCCAATGCTGGCAGACCCCCAGTGCCTGCTGGCCCTAAATCTCCTACCCCCTTAGTCCCTGCCTCCCTCCAGGGCTTCCTGTTCTGGGCTGGTTCTGGCCCAGATGTCACACAGGCCTGGGGGGCTCCCTGGGACACCCCTTTCTTCTCTGGGTGCCCCAACCTGTGCTCCTCTGGGCAGTGACTGGGCTTGCCCACCTTCGAATCTTGAGCCCGGCCAGCACACAGAAGGCTCTGGGAGGCACTCATCAGACTCAGGGAGGGGGAGAATGCTGTTTGCCTCTTGGGGGGTCTCTGTTGTGACCTGGGAACCCCTGGCTGTGGCACCCAACCTGGCTGTCTTCATCCCCAAGCCTGCCCTCGCCAGCTCCCCTGAGGCCCAACGACTCCATCTGCTCATGATAGGACTAGCCAGAGTTGCCCACTCTGGGCTGCAGCTGCCTGGTGTGTCCTGCCCAGATAGCACATCCCCTCTTCAGTGGCTGAAATCACACATGAATCCAGCTAGGGACACCTCCCCAAGGTGCTCTGCTCAGGGCCTAGGCAGAGCATCTCTCTGTCTGCTGTGTACCAGTAGTCCTTGGCTTGTACTGACCCTGTGGTGCTGCCTCCAGGACCGAGCTAGCCTGGTCCCCTCACCACATGCCTAAGGGTTTCCAGTTAAGGGTGTTCTTGGACACATACTGTCTGCCCTCAGACCGCAGGTGTCTGGGGCCCATCTGGCCCAGATGTCACAGTGAAATCGCTGGGACACGGCTGCTAGTAACTGTCCTTCACTGGTGGATACCAAGCTGTTTTCCAAAGAGGCTGTTAGAGTTCATGCTCCTGCCAGCGAGGGGGACAGCTGGGAGGGCTGGTCCTGGCTAGCATGAGCCACTGTCCGGCTTTTAACTTCTGGTCAGCCTGGCAGTCTGAAAGGTACTCACAACAGTTTGTTCTGCACGCCCCGGTTACGGTGAGCTAACATCTCTGTTATAGCCATCTGGATTTTCTCTGAAGTCACGACAGAGGAGGGATATTCCAGGGGCTCCTGGGTGCCTTCTGTTTCCCCACTTTACTGTGGTCAATTGTCAGAATTAGGTGTTTAAGGAGTGAATTCCTAGGTCTTCTGCAGCTTGTGTGTGTTCTGGGCCTGGTGCCACCTCACTGTCTTGGCAGAGCTGCCCTAGGGCTGCAGCCACCCTGGGTCTCTCCAGAGGATGCTTCAGCCCTGCCCTCTGGGACAATGGCACAGCCTCACTCTTCCCTCACTCCACCAAGGACGGCTTTCGGACATGAGCTGACGAGATGACACCTTCAGTTACAGGACATGTGGCCTGAGGTAGATGTAAAACCTTCAAGAGGAACCAGATGTGTACAGAAGCCATGTCTGGGCCCAGATGTGTGCTCAGACACAGAGAATTCATCAGTCAGGGCTGCACCTAGGGATGTCCTCGCTTTTTGGGAGCCCCTGTGAAGGCAGCACTACCTCCCCAGGTGAAGCCCACACCTGGCCTTTTCCACTGGATGCTACTAAATCACTGGTGTCCCAGGCCTGTCTGCAGGCCTCTGTCAGGATCACAGGATGGAGTCCCCCACCCCATGCACTATGCACAGCAGGAGCTGTTCCAGGCGAGAGGGTGCTGGCTAGGGGATGGTGGAAAGACAGCCGAATGGATCTGGGCTTGAGCTGTGGCACACACACCCTGTTTATGGGGCACCAGCTGCTGCCTCAAGGCTTGGGTGCCTGGTACAAAGGGCATTGTGAGGAGAGCCCTGTGCTCAGGGCTGCTTCCCATAGTGATCACTCAGTGAAATGTGCCCTCTGGGGCGTTTCTGAAGGCTGTGGGCTGAGTGCACCCTTCTTCTACATCAAAGCCATGAGACGTCCCCTGGCCTCTCCTCTGGGCAGCCTCCAACTGCACCAAATCCAGGCCGCTGTGGGGGTGGGGCAGCCAACCCCAGCCCTGCCCCCGCAGCTGTGGGGCCGGCAGCACCTTCCCTGAAGGACAGCACTGTTTTCACAGCATGGGCTCCTGCCCTTTGGAGCCCACATCTACTGCGGGGGGGCTGTCAGAGGGTGGAAGGCCCTGGGAATGGCTGTTGTGTGTGCTTCTCTGCCTCAGGTTTGCTCAGAAGGGCAAGTGGAGGGTCTTCAGAACCATAGCCTGACGTTTAAAAGGCAGGCCCTGCAGTGCTCCACCAGCAGCTGCAGAAGCCTGGTGCTCAGACATTTGGAAGATCCATATCCATGGGAGATAAGAGGGTCCCTCTGGGTCTGGCTTGTTCTCAGGACGTGGAGCTTATTGATTTGACCCCAACTCACAGCCTGCAGGGCACTACGGGAAGCCAGAGCTGAGCCACAGAGACAGACCCAGGCCAGGTGGGGACCTGCTTCTCTGCCACAGTCGAGCAGACTGGTTCTGTGGGCATGTGGCCAGAGCATGACCAGAAGCTGTGGGATGGAGACAGCAGGCACATCCCTCTATGCCTGGGGGAGGGGATCAGGCCTGGAGCCCCCAGAGAGCAGGAAGTAGCTCTCAACCCTGGTGGGGGGGTCTCCTCCAGAGGCTTTTCCGAACCTCAGCCCTGGGGGTGGGGTGGGGGGTGTCTCATCCAGCCCTGTCCCTCACCCCTAGCTCCTAAACCTCTCAGGAGGGTGCTCATCCAGCACAGTCCACTCCCAGCTCCAAAACCTCTGCCGTGGGGGGTCTCACTCCCCCACCTCAAACGGGACCTGAATGGGGTCTGCTGCCCTTTAAAGAGCCGCCCAGGCGGCTGGAAGGTAGGTAAACAGTGTCCCCCCAGAACTCGCCCACACAGTCCAGCCAACATTTATGGTCAGGAACCCACCCCCCACAGAGTGCCAACTTCTGCAGTGACCGCCCCCTTCTACTCTGCGCCCGGCTCTATCCAGGGGTCCTGACCCCTTGGAGAAAGTGTGGAAGGAGGGCGATGAGGACAGCTGCGGGATCCCCTGGGGCTAGATCTCCTGCTCCTCCTCTTCCACAGGGAAAGAGGTCCCCGTAGGGCAGGGCGGCTCACCTCGTCCTCCGGCAGAGTGGGGAGCGGCTCGAAGTCGTAGAAGTCCAGGTCTCTGCCGTCCTCCTCGTAGAGACCCGCCGCGGCCGGATCTGTGGCCTGCATCCTGCACGGTGCCCCCAGGGCCTCAAGAGTGCCGGGCTGGGGGCGCGCTGTCCGCCGCGCTATCCAACCCACTCCACGCCCAGCGGTCTCCGCCGTCGCCGCCGCCCCCCGCGCCGTGGCCCAGCTCTGCGCCCCGCTCGCGCGTTGGGCAGGCTCGGCTACGCGCTCCCAGCCGCCGTGGCAACGCGCCGCGCGCCCCCCGCGCTGGGCCCGCCCCGCGGTGCGCCGCCTGCCGCAGTGTCGCCGGGCAGGGGACGCGCCCCGGGAGTCTGGGGCGGGGCTGGGGGCGGCGCCCGGAGCCGCAGCCACCGCGGCTGAGGCTGGGGGACGCCCGGAGACTTCGCAGGCGATCCTGGGCCTTGTTCCCTGGGCATCTGGTCCACTTTGTGGGGCAGAGCGGGAGGCGGCGGCCAGAGCGGCCGAGGCCTGTTGGGGGCGGAGCCACTGCGTGTAGCCGCAGTCCTCAGAGGCGCGCAGGAGGCCCCGGGGTCTGCGCCCACCTGGACACATGGCGGGTCCGCAGGTGGAGTCCGTCCAAGGAGGGCACCGCGCCCTCTGCCCAGTGCCCCCTTCCCGTGGGCCGAGGGGCGGGGCTGCAGCAGTAGGGGGCTCCGCAGAGGCGGGTGGGTGGGAGCATGTGGGGCGGAAGGGCAGGCAGCGGATCTGGAGTTCGCCTGGGAGGTGGGGCAGCAGCCACATCCCCCACATTGGCAGTCCCGCTGGCTCTGATTAACCCCTTCTCCCATTAGGGTCCACTCCCTGGGCTTCCCTCAATATTGGGGGAGCTTAGTCCCAAGGGCCCCGACAACCCCCATCCCAGCTTGGCAGACGGTCAGGATGTCCTAGGAGGGTGGGTGATAAGCTCATCATTGCCTACTACTCCCACTTAGCAGAACTGTGGGTCAGAACCTCCAAGAGTGGACACTGCAGAGCCAGGCTGTTGGCTCTGCTATGTGACAGGCTACCCTTAGCACACAGCCTGGGCAGGCACACAGAAGGTGCTTAATAAGTGCTCCTTGAATGAACAAAGCAGGGCTTTTGGCAGGGCCTACAAAGCTCTGGGTGTAAGCATGGGCAGAGATGCTAATCCCAGCATCTATCCTTGGGTCAGGTCTCGGTGGTTCCTGGCCCTGGTCAGCATTCAGGGCACTGAGGCTCCAGGCTGGGAACCAGGGCAGGTGCTGGGGGGCAGGATCCCTGCATCCAGCCAGGTGGTCTCACCTCAGACTCAGTGCTGATACTAGGGCCCACCCAAATTGACTGAATCAACCATGGTGTGCAGCCTCCTCCCTCCTGGGGTGTTTGGAAGCTCAGAGCAGCCAGCTGGTGGAGTGGAGGCCTCCAGAGCTGGGCAAAAGATGTCTTCCAGCTGTGTGACCGTGGCCAGCTGGCCATCCCTAAGTGCTCTCTGTGGGTCCCAGGCTCAGAAGGTGGGTAGATGTGGCAGCAGGTGCTCAGCTCTAGGCCTTGGGGTCCACAGATCAGAGCTCCTAGGATTCTGGGCCTCGCTGCTGTAGGGCTGGGGGTGGCCACCTGTCTTTGTGGAGGTTTGGATACAGCCTTGAGCCTCTTGCCTGCCACCCAGCTTGAGTCTCTGGGGGAGGGGGAAACCGTGGCTAAAGTGACCACAAGGTGAGGCCCCTGGGACCTTGCAGTCAGCAAACATGCGACCTTGTCAGGTTGGGTGCAGGTTACCTCACAGGCTTCGGGATGAGGACACAGGCCCTGGACAGGGGGGGCAAAGGCAGTCCCCTGCTATAGGGAACAGGCACATCATAGCTCCAGTGACACCATCCACTTCAGAAAGAAGGTGTCTCCAATTTGGGTGAAATGCAGAACACCAGGGCTGCTGCCTGGAAGGACTCAGCTGCTGGCCCCTCTCCTTGGTCAGTAGGATTCCTGCATAGGGGCAGGGGCACAGGCAGGGGTGGGAGCTGAGGAGCTGGGAAGTGGGGGCTGAGGAGCCCTTGGAGGGCCCGCCCAGGCTGCTTTACTATCTCTTCTCTTACCTGCATGCTGTTTCTTGTAAAGGTCTGTGGCCTGTGGTCTTTATTGTTCAGTGATGATGAGTGTCTCCTGCTGGAAGCTTTGTTAGTCTGGTCAAGATCTGAACCCTCGCCTTTGTGTGCAGCCCGCTCTGCTCCACAGTGGGGTGTACTGCTGGCCTTGAGCCCTAGTGCTTCTACATTGAGGGAGGAAGTGATTCCTGGGATCAAACATGTTTGGATTAGGCACTCTAAATCTTCCCAGGCCTAGTGAGATGGCATAGGTGTGTATATGGGTGTACAAGCAACTTCTGGGGGCCTACTCAGGAAGGGCTATAAAGAGGCCACAAGAGTAGGCTTAGCTCTGGCCCCTAGAGCACCTCAGGGCATGCAGTTGGTGCTTAGCTTGACCAGGCTGCGGGCTGAGGTCGCTGGGGCAGGGGTCTGCAAAACCTTGGCTCTTGTTTTTCCTAAACAAATTCTGAAAAGCTGTCAAACCACTCACACATTATGAAGTCAACATCTAAAGTTAAAAAAAACAAACAAACAAACAAATATATATATATATATATATATAAATAATTGCAAAGAATGTAAATAATTGCTGGTATGGTTAAATATTGAGACTTTGAAATAAAACTGTCAGTCATGCTTGTAAATATATCCATGAAGCTAAGTACTAAAGTGGTTTTGATAGCCACCATCAATCATTTAAGAAAATACACAAGCATATGCTCCTCTGACAGAGACCTCCATCATGGTGCTCTGGACTGAGGCACATTGTGGCTGCTTAATTTTGCTCAGAACTTCTGACTGTGATACATCTGTACGTTGTAGTTTCAGTTGACCTGTCACCACACTTTGCAAAAAATACACACGTAAGTTTTAATAAATTGTATATTTATTATGTACAAATTTTTGTTTCAGTGACCACAAGACTCATTTGATGACATCAAAGTAAATGACAAAAGTAAATTATGATGTTTCTGTTAGAGGCAGAGCAAACACCATGGTGAACCACTCCAACCCTGACAGTAGACTGCTCTGACCCTGATGGTACACGGCTCTAACCCTGATGGTAGATGGCTTTGACCCTGATGGTAGACTCCTCTGACCCAGACAGTAGACTCCTCTGACCCTGATGGTAGACCCCTCTCTGACCTTGACAGTAGACTGCCCTGACCCTGACGTAGACTGCTGTGACTCTGATGGTAGACTGCACTGACCTGATGGTAGATCACCCTGACCCTGATGGTAGACGGCTCTAACCCTGATGGTAGATGGCTTTGACCCTGACGGTAGACCCCTCTCTGACCCTGACGGTAGACCCCTCTGACCCTGACAGTAGACTCCTCTGGTCCTGACCCTGATGGTAAACCACCCTGACCCTGATGTGACTGCCCTGACCCTGATGGTAGACCCTGATGGTCACATGGCTGTGACCCTGGTGGTAGACCGCACTGACCTAATGGTAGACTGCCCTGACCCTGATGGTAGACGGCTCTAGCCCTGATGGTAGACAACTCTGACCCTGACAGTAGACCCCTTTCTGACCCTGACAACAGACTCCTCTGACCCTGACAGATCCCTCTGACCCTGACAGTAGAATGCCCTGACCCTGATGGTAGACGGCTTTGACCCTGATGGTAGACCACCCTGACCCTGACAGTAGACTGCTGTGACCCTGATGGTAGACCTCACTGACCTGATGGTAGACTGCCCTGACCCTGATGGTAGACTGCTCTGACCTGACGGTAGATGGCTCTGACCCTGACAGTAGACCGTTGGCATTGGAGCCTGCTCCTGCCACTGTGTGGCTTCCACTTTGTCCTGCTACTTTGTCTCTGCACACACAGGGCTGTCCCTGTCCTACACTCTCCCAGCCGCTGGCTGGCAAGCAGGTGGGTCCCTTCCCCTCCGGGGTGGGCAGGCTGCTTCCTGCAGTCTCGCTGTTGTTCCTAGTCACCTTTCTCTGTTGATTGAAGTGACAGGGTGGCTTCTGCTTTCCTATTGGACCCTGGTGCTGGGGTTCCCTTCAGGAAGGCCTCGTGAATGTGTCTGAAGTAGGAATGCAGACACAAACATTGTGAGTCACAGACTGAGACTCAGGGTATGAGGAGGACTGAGCTCACCAGGCTCCTGGAGGAGGCCTTGGAGGTTACCATCCCTGCATGCGACACTCCCCCTTGCAGTGCCCAGAGGATGGGAGCGTGAGGTCACTGAAGGACAGGCATCTCCAGTGGGGACACACTAGCACCCAGATGGGAGCATAAGAAGACCACTCCCCACGCAGGACCCCTCCAGGTGAGCAGGGGAGAGGGAGAGGCCATATCTCTAATGACCCCAACACAGCAGGACAAGTGTGGAGGGTCTCACACAACCCCAGCACGGAGCCCAGACTGAACAAAGTCCTTTGTCATAGGTAGTTTCTCTCCCTTGGCAGCCTCTGCTGCCTCCTGGGAGACCCAGCTGAGTTGGTGGGTGCAGTCTCAGGATCAGACTCGGTGGGCCCAGGCCTCCCCAAGCCACAGGGTGAGGCCAACAAAGACTGCATCTCCGTCAAGCCAGGTCATGGGCACCAAAGAGGGGCTTTCTGAACACTTACTTTAGGTCACACAGCACAGCGCATGGCTGTACACAGAAGAGCAGAAATCAGGGGAATTGCCACTCGGAGTGTGGGGCTGTCCTCTGACCACCAGCCTTCCTCCCACCACCCACCCCAGCCTCAGCACTCACCATCCTGCTTTTATAGAAACAATTCTTTGCTTTTCTTTGTAGTTTCACCGCCTGAGCATGTCATTAAACACCACAGTTCTGTTTTGCCCATTTTGAGTTTTGGTTGTTTGTGAATGATGGAATTATACAGTCTATATTTTTGTGTGTGGCTTTTATCACTCAGCATGTTTTTGAGATTTAACCATGTTGTTATGGACAGTAACAATTTGTTCCTTATTATTACATAAATAACCTCGGCTGACTTTCTCTTCCCACTGTTGATGGATTCAAGCTGCTTCCCAGCACTCTGGGCAAAGCAACCGACCGGAGGTGTGTTTTGTTCAGGCTTCTCATTTGTGTGTGTACGTGAATTTTGGTCTGTGTATGTGAGTGGAATTTCTGGGTCAAACGTGTGTGTTAAATTTCATATTTTTGCCATACGGGATGCCCAATGGACCAGAGAACTAATTTTGCGTCGGTGGAATAAATCCATTGGAGTATGATATATTATCTTTCCCCAATATCACTGTATTTGGCTCACTAATATTTTGTGGGAGGATCTTGCATTTGTTTTTATTGGCTGGTAATTTTTCTCATGATGTCCTCATTGGCTTTGAGTGTGAAGGCTGTGTGTCCTCATAGAAGAGCTAGGACACGTTTCTGCTTTTTCTTTTCTCTGAAAGAGTTCTTGTAAAAATTTTGTGTCTTAAATGTTTGATGATATTCTCAGGTGAAGCCATCTCTGGATCTAAATGCTTTTTTCTTTTTTAAAATGGGAACGTTTTGAGTTATGGATTCAGTTCTTTAATAGTCCTATGTGTGTAACTATTAAGATGCTTTCATAATCTTGTCAGTTTTATGATGTTGCGCTTTCCTAGGAATCTGTTTTGCCTGACTCTTCAAGCTCAGTGCATGCGGCTGCGTCCTCCACCCTCCACCGTCTTTCTGTGGTGGGGTCTGTAGTAGTGCCCCCTGGAGCCCCTGGTATCTGTTGCTTGTGTCTTTTCTCTTGATCAGACTTGCCATAGCTACATTGCTTTTTCTAACCTTTTAAAAGAATATATGATTTTTATTTTGTTAATTTTTACTCTTATTTTTATGTTTCCATCGCTCTGTTTTTGGTTAATTTATTATTACATTTCTAAATTCTTTTTCTTTTCTTTTTATTTTTTTTTTTGAGACAGAGTCTCACTATGTCGCCCTCGATAGAGTGCTGTGGCATTACAGCTCATGGCAACCTCAAACTCTTGGGCTTAACTGGTTCTCTTGCCTCAGCCTCCCAAATAGCTGGGACCACAGGCACCCACCACAATGCCCGACTATTTTCTTGTTGTTGTTGCCATTGTCATTGGGGTTTAGCAGGCCCGGGTTGGGTTCAAACCCACCTACCTTGGTGTATGTGGCAGGCGCCCTAACTGCTGAGCTATGGGTGCTGAGCCACATTTCTAAATTCTTGAGAATGATGCATAACTCACTGATTTTCAGCCTTTAAAAAAATTTGTCTATAGCTATAAATTTTCTCTAAGCGCTATTTCCGCATGACAAGGTTTGATGTGTCATAAAAATAAGAGCAGAAATGATTTTCCTTATCATTTTGGTCAAATAATTTCTTAAGTTTTCCAAGTATATGAGCATTTCCTGGTGATTTCATTATGGATGATTACTAGCCTAAATGTGTTTTGATGGGAGAATGTTTGTGACGTTGTCTGTGGCCTGAGTCTACTCCACTGTGACCCATGTTCTGCTTTTCTCCCAACACTGTTAGTTCACAGTCACTGCTCCTATGGTTCAAATTTCCATATCTGATTTTAGTCTGCTTATTCTAGTATTGAGAAAGGTGTGTGGGAAAGATGGCGGCCGAGTAACAGTGTCCAAGTAACTGGGCATGGCGAGTCTGGGGAGACAAGACTCTAGGCATCTGTGGCTGGTAGGATCTGCCTATGATCATCTTTTGAGGATACAGGGAGCCAGCAAGGGACTTCTGCACCCCAGGAGGAGGACAAAAACAGTGGAAAACGGGCAAGTGGCTGCATGTGTTTGATCGACCTAATCACGCTGGCACCATGAGCACAAGCAGCAGTGAGATGGCAAACCGGAAAGGCCTTACCTGTGAACTGTTTTGGTGTTCTTGGACTTGGCACTCAGTTGAGCTGCCTTGGGGAGAACTTGAGCAGGAGTGTGGAGAACGTTGGGCATTGTCTGGGGCCCCAGAATGAGCCACTGAGCTGGGCGAATTAAGCCATTGTGAAAGAACTGCTCCAACAAGCTCCACCCTCAGGGTCCCAGAGCAAGGATC